>JASDQU010682941.1:13533-25118 GCA_032191745.1 Picea mariana
ATAATGGCATAAAAATTAACAAAGAATGTGTAACCTGGTACAAAAAAATAAACATAAATGCAGAGAATTGAAGAGGAGTAACTTCAAAGAGAACATGTGGTGTCTAAAGATACTATACAACACTTAAGCACAACACATTTTGATCATACCATCACAATGCATATTGAACATACACTATTCATCTTCATATTCACATACATATAATGACCCATGGGGTCTGTTATATATAGCCTCAAGATCTAACCAACTTCCTTAAAATTGGGAAGATCTTGACCCGACCGTCCATCCACCCAATTCCTAGTTGATAGCTCAGTTGGTCGATCCACTGACCAAATGTCTTCAACTATTGATCGGTTGTCCGACTGACAAGCTTTGTCAACTACTCGACCGACTAAATATAGGAGAAGTTTGATGAACCATTAGAACCCGAGGTTCCAATAGACATGCCACCTCTATTTGCAATTCTAACATGGCATATGCAACACACACACACACACACACACACACACACACACACACATAAACACATTGTTATCATTATAAAAAGAAAAAACATGCATTTATAAATATAACCAACTTAGATCCATTTCAACCTCGAATCTATCAAGTGTCAAGAATGATCAAATCCCTTAAGGTGCAAAACTTTTTTAAAGTGAAAAATCTTGCAGAAAGGTGTGCACCTCGAGAAAATTGATTCTTCTCATAGCTAGATAAATTTGGGATTAAGACAGATATTTGATAAGGAAAGTTTCCAACACAAGTGACACCATTCATGTAAATGTTTATTTTGAACATTCCCTTAACATTATGCAAAAATAGAGAATCAACATCACATTATATCCACATAATATGTAAAAATAGAAAATCAACATCATAGTATAACCATAAGAATGTCTAGCAGCCCCAAGTGTCAATTCATGCATGCACATGAGAGTTTTAGAATTAAATCTCATGCAAAGACATTTTCTTTGACATTCATTCTCATTGATGTTGAGATTTATCATCAATACAATGATGATGTAGTGTGTCACATGTGGTATTATTTCCTTGCTCTTGGTTTTGGGGCTTAAGTTTTTAGTCGGCCCTTTGGTCTTTGATTTATTAGGCATTGGGAGTTTGGAGATTGCAATGTCGATTTTTGGGACACAAGCTATATTGATAGCTTGGTGGATGAAGGGCTTCGAAGCTTGTGTGTACCTTGGGGGTTTCACACTGTAGAGGGCTTGGCTTAGCTTTGTTGTGACTTAAGAGTCATCATGGCTCATTTTCACTACGAAAATGGGTTGTTGTGTCCTATGTGATTTATTAAATTAAGTGAGGAATTAGGAGGTGTGAATGCGAGGTATTAGCGGTTCATTGTGAACTGGCAAATTTGTCTTGCAAATGGATTCAATGGAAAGAAGAATGGGATTACAAGGGAATTGTGAAAAATAAAGTTAGGGATTAGGGTGCAATTGAAACAACCACTAAAATGCGAGCAATCATAGAAATGGAGCATGTGTTCACGTTGTTTATGCACATCCACATAAGGAAATATGTGGATATTGAGGCTATATTGGGTTCTCTAGTCTCTATGTTCTCTCGAATTGTAGTTCATATTTAGCTTTTAGAAGTAACTTTGTAGTCCCCTCCTACTTTTGTTTTTGTTGGGACCTCTTCTCACTTTGTCTCTTCATGGGTAAAGGAGGAGGCTCTGTTGTAGGTGAGGCCAACATAGTGGAATCGACAAATGTGGATATGTGCTCAATCAAGCATGTTTTGGAGACTCATGTTGGCAACAAAGAAACCACCCCTCATGGACCAAATTCTTAAAAAACTTGTGTTTTTTCATGTATCAGGAAATTTTTCTATTAAACTAGTTTGTTAAGTAGTATACTTGCCAAGTCCATAGGTATAGTATGGATAGGTTGAGTGAAGATACTGGAAATTTTGAACTTTTTGGCTAGCAAATTGTGGCATTTTTCATTCTCAAATGTATTATTTTGTTGTATGGTTTAGTTTCAACCCTCTTTTAATAATAAATATCTTATCCATTATTGTTTAAAAAATAAAAAATCAATATTGATGTAAAAAGAGAGATTCTTGAAAATATTGGTATGATTTTCTTTTTTCTTGATGTTGAACTCATTCAAGTAGAAAAAGTAAAGTCCATAAAAATGATTTTAAGCACGAGGGAACTCTCATTGAAGACTAATGATGGGTATGGATTTAAGAACTATAATACCATGCAGAAAGGAGTAGAAGTACTCATGTAATTTGAGAAAAATATAGATTGGGAAGTGTAATTTATCTATCAGGGTTATATTGACATTTTAATATTGTCTCTTGATATCATTATGGGGTTTTTATATATTACGAAAATTTTACTTTACACCATATTTTCCAAAAGAGTATTAATATTGGGACTTTTGGCACTACATTTTTTAAATAAATAGTTAATTTTTTGGCACAACCATTTTTTTTTAATGAATAACATTTTTTAAAACTAAAACTGCCTTTTTTTATGGCCATAGTGGGGTCAATCTCTTAAGGCATGTCACGTTGATCTATCATTGGATCACAACCAAACCCACAAAATAATAAATAACAATTTTTAGGTAAAGGTAAATTATTTTCTTAATATATGGGGAGCTATAAACCCCAACTCCACATCCATGTAACAAATCCAACTTTAATGTGGAGGTGATTCAATCTTGACCAACTCATACACATGATCACATGATTAGGGCTCTATGTTTGTCAGGGTTTGAACTTGAGTAATTATCGCGATGATATCTTTCTCGACTACTAGACCATAGTACACCAAACTTGTCAATCAATAACATTGACATGGATATGGAGAGTTCCAACATCCTAGAGGCATATAAAGTTAAGGTCGTGCATTTGCTTGAAGATCTAACCTAACCTAACATAGTGGGTTGAATTTACACAGCATTTGATCATGCATTCACACACTATAATCGAGATGGTGAATACACCCTTTTATTAATTGGAAGTACAACCCTTTTATTAATTGGAAGTACAATAGACAATAGTTGTTGTCACACTTAATTCTTTCAAGAACTATCATATTTTTTATACATTAAAAGTACAAAAAATAAGATTATAATACATGTTTATTTGATCTCTTTCTACAAGAACTATCATATTTTTTATACATTAAAAGTACAAAAAATAAGATTATAATACATGTTTATTTGATCTTTTTCTACAAGAACTATCATATTTTGTATACATTAAAAGTACAAAAAAATAATATTATAATAGAACATGTTGCTTATGAGCAATAGTTTATCTAGATCTCGAAGGGTTGCTTTTTCTTTGTTGAGTTTGAAGCCACCCACTCTATCATGCAATTCCTTCCAGGAGGGTTAATTGATGTTGAGTATTCTCAACATGAAAAATGCATCAGTGCTAGTTAGTATGGATTTGGCATTAGCTACCCCCCTTGCATTAGTAAAATGTTGGAAGTATCACCACCAATTTAGTTTTTCCATAGTGAGCCAATTTAGTTTGTTGTTCACATTCATGTTCTCATTCTTGATGCTTGTTTTCATTTTTTTGGATTTTGCATTTTCGTTCTCCATCTTTTCCAATTTTAGCATATATCAATGAACCACAAAGGATTGATTCCATTTCTCTATGTTCAATCTCAATATTTTATTAACTTCATCCCTATACTCTCTAACAATTCCACAAGGTCTCTCCAAAGGATTCAATTATCTTCTTAAAGCTACTCTTGAGTGATTGTAGGTGGTTTTTACCTTAAACCTCTATGGAAGGTTTAAATAGGATCCATGTGTCGCCTTTAAATCATTCCTTACTGAGGGAATACGAGTGGGAGGATGTATCGAGGCTATAAACAAATGTATAATCCAATTGCCACATTAAAGAAAGGAATGATGGCTTGCTTTGGACTCTGATAAGGTCTCCCCTCATAGAGTTCTTTATCTTTTCACCTCATGCTCCATCAAATTCACATGAATATTTTGTTGTGTACCTAACCTCACCACCTTCACTAGGCATTAGATTTTAAGCATGTGAATTATTTTATATGGATGACCATGGTTTGTAATAATCTTATAGTCCTAAGCCTTGGCAGTATTATATTTCAATATTTGTATAGATGGAATATGTAAAAGGGCCTTGCCACATTTTTAGTAACTTAAGCTTTAAGTATGCCTATTTTTAGGATAAATAGTATCCCCTCCCTCTCTTTTATAACCTTTGGCATTTTTTACCAATACAAGCTACATGTGCCCCCAACATTGTCTCTGCCTTTAGATTTTTATTTTATGTTATTCTTAGCTTTCCATTTTGCTTATTTATATAGTTTCAATAGTAGTGCTAATTTGGGGATAAGATCATTGCAAGTTGGTATTAAAGTGTTAGTCAATTTTCACTCTTATTGTAGAACTAGAGCCTAGGGTCTCAAAAACAAACTATCAATAGGAATATCTCAATATGTGACCAATGTGGATCTAGATAATATACTCACAAATTTTGTAGAAGAAATGATGCAACAAATGCAAACTCTAGGCAAAAGGACCATGTAAATGAATCTAGATACCTCACTCCACAACCTTACAATATCCTAGGAGGAAGAGGAGAACATAAACACTTGGGGAATGAGAAATGGCACGCTTATGAGATCACTAACTGCACGAAACTCTCGCAAACCCACCTTCAATATGCATGTGAAGATCCCATATTATGATTTGGAAGTGATGTGGAGTGCACACATGGTTAAGCAAGATAAAATTAGCTTTAAAATCTAACACATTTTCAAATAGGAGTATGAAAATGTGACCTTGCAACATCTAGATGGGGAATCCCATATATGGGGTGAGATGTGGATCTCTAAAACCCCTAGAGGGGTCTCTATCAAGTTTCTAGATGTGTTAACTTATAGAGTAGATCCTAACGGGGCTAAGACCTAGGATATTCATTGATTCACATGTTCCAAAAATACTTGACAATCAAAGAATATATTGAGAGGTTCCAAATATTAGAATCAAAGCCCAAACTTTGTAGATCTAACGCAAATGATCTACATCTCATATATATGGCCAAAAATTTGGATTGAGGTAAGACTGTTTGAACTTGATTATTTGGACAAATCCATTACTTTAGCTATAAAAATAAACTCTACTAAGAGAAATGTAATTGGCTCTATTAAAAGTGGTCATGCAAATGATAAGAGGGTCAAGGAAGAGGGGAATATAGAAATGCCACAAATAAAAAACCTTAGCCATTTCCATGTCCATAAACCTAATACCTCAACCTTAAACCTATGTTGTAATTGTTCTCATCCCTAGTTTAAGGGACATATCTACAACCCTCAAAAACTTTCTATGGTTGAATATATATGCCACTATGACTTTGAATTTGAATTTGAATTTGAAGAGGACATGTTTCCCAAACAACTATATAATGACTCTAGGCCACTACAATACCCCAATTATGATCTTTGGAAGGTATTGGATTTGATTATGTATAAATTGTAAATGTGGTTATTATGATGGGCGTTGATCCATATGAGCTTAAATAAATTACTCTTCAATGTAAATGTTGTAAAATGTGTTTTTTATGGATTAGTAATACAAATCTCAAGGCCAAGGGCCAACCAGAAATTGGATAGCCATATAGATGTTGAAACATGCAAGCTAAATTTGATGTTTTGTCAAAAGGTAATGTTGGAATATAATGTAAAATGGTTCAATATGGTCATTGGGAGCACAAGGGAGCTATGATTCTACAAGAGGGGAAGGTGAAATAGGGCTCCATGGGAAATATATCATTTATTGCCAAGTGTCAACTCAAGGACACCCATATTTTTCATCATGTTCCATAAATGAAATATTAGAATGTGTTTTAATGTTGTTTAGAGGCTTGATGTGGTTTTGTACATAGTGTCATAATGATAATAACTATAATATCATTTATGGGTCACTTATACATGCAATTATGTCTCACTAGACTTTTGTAACATTGCACATAAAGATAGTTTTGGAGTTAATATTTGGTGGTGACCTATCTCTCAGGTAATGGTAACCTATAATCCTAGCTCATTATTTTACACCACTTTTCCCTTATATCTTGATGAGCTCATTTCTTATCTCATCATACACCTTTATGGATTTTTCAATGTCCACCCTTGGTTGTGCCCTATGATCAATGCTCTAGGTTTCTACTAGTTACTACATTGCACATAGAGATAGTTTTAGAGTTAATATTTGGTGGTGACCTATCTCTCAGGTAATGGTAACCTATACTCCTAGGTCATTATTTTCCACCACTTATCCATTATCTCTTGATGAGCTCATTTCTTATCTCATCATCCACCTTTATGGATTGGTCAATATACACCCTTGATTGTGCGCTATGATCAATGATCTAGGTTTCTCCTAGTTACTATAAATTTAGGCCTCCTTGGTCTTAAATATTAAGGTGAAAGGTGGCTTATGGTTTTGATTGTTAGATTGGACCCTATGGATCCTTAGGCTAGATCATACATGTAGTATTATGAGTGTATGGATTCCATTTGAACTCCATAATTGAGAGGACTCTTGGAGGATGTTGCAATGAGTTTTTCTTTTGATGAATGTAGGAGCTATTTAGAATGGATGTTTTTCCACCTTGGGGTTTCACAACTACACATCTTGTCTTCGTGTCTCTAATTTCAAATTTCTTGCTTTGCTTATGATGCTAATGTTATTTGTGATACTTATGGTTGTTTATATCCTTAATGTTCATGCTTAACCTATTCTATTGCATATTAATGTTTATCTAATTCTCTATCATGATGTTAGAGCTAATATGCTAGTTCTTTGATATAATCTTCATTGTTCTTATTGTAATATCTGTGTTGAGATTTGGTTATCTATTGTCAATGGAGCTACCATGATCAAGGTGGATACTAGTGGCCACCCACCTATTCCATTAATTCATAATGGTTCCACATATTGGTAGTTTTTCTATAGTTTTTCAGGTCCCAAACTTTCGAGGTCATTTTGAGGCCCTAAATGATGTTTTTTTGGCACGACAGTGCCCTATAGATAGTTGAAATCATGTATTGGGGCATTTGAAATAAGTACTTCTTGGCTAAACCTTTTTGAAGAACTACTAAGTGTCCCAAACGAAGATTGTATACAAAAGTAACACCCTCGAGAAGTTGGCATATCAATTGACCACGTCGGGGCCCACAAGCCTTTTGGTGTTTCATCTTCTGGGGTTAGGGTTTTGAATGTTTAGGGTTTTCTCATTGATGCTTTATGTTAAAAGTACCTTTTTGGCCTCTTTGTAATTAGATTATTGTGAATGAGAATAGATGACATGTCTCTCTCTTCATGGATAACCTACCACCACTCTAGCTAACTTGTCTCCTTTGCATTTTACAGTCTTTTGTATTCCAAAAAATCATTAATAGAATTTGAGTTTTATTGTATTACTATGTTTCTTGAAATATCTCTGTGTTCAATTTTTGTATTTCCACCTTCATGTTGCTCTCAATATAATCCATATCAGTGGTACCATAGCAATTTGTTCCTTGTCGTTTCTCAGTGCATGTCCCCGAAGAGGTCAGGGTATCGAGAGTTGGGTCTCAAGAAGCTAATTTCTCTTGAGGAAAACCATTCTAACTATCCAAAGAAACCTCCCATGGTGGAAGAAAAGAAAGATTACATAGAATGAGATCATATCAAATTGTTTCTTGAGGAATCCTTCGAGCGACAGAGGAACAAGATGATGGATAATTTTTCCTAGATCCTTTGACGGTTTCCAACAACAAATGAGTCACCTTCAACTAGTAGTCACTTCAGGGGTGCGAATCCATTTAATTTACACGTTAACTTTGATATTCCTTTATTTTAGGGATATATAGACGTTGATGCTTTAGAAAAATGGTTAAGTCTGCTAGAGGGTTATTTCTCTATCCAAAGTTTTTCCAATAATCAAAAAATCACCTTCGTGCTCCTTAAATCCCTTCCCCATTTCAGATATTGGTGGGAAACTTACTGTGAGCAACATGCCAGAGATGAATCTGCAATTTTTGGGCCAAGATCCACTTGGGAAGCTTTTGTTGATGCCCTCAAGGAGAAATACTACCCTGTTGGAAACTATGATGACCAGTACATGAGATGGACAACTCTGCATCAGGAGAGAGAACAAATAGTGCTAGAGTACACCAACATATTACATACTTTGTGAAAAAATATGGGTATTAAAGACTCCAAGAGACACCTCGTTCTGAAGTACCATAGTGGCCTACATAGGTACATCCAAACAAATACGGAGTTCTTAGACATCTCTTCATTGGGAGCCGCTTACTGATATGATGTCAAGATCTAGAAAATTTTCAAGCAAAAGAATAAGAAATATTTCAGTTATGCTAACCCATCGCAGTAGAAGCACGATAAAGGTGGCCTTAACTCCTAGAGAAATGGACAAAGCATGGATGGCCAACCCCAGGACAACTAGTATGTTGACAGGGAATAATTTTCCTTGCAACAGTAAGGGGTTCTCCCTAATGAACAATCCCAATTAGACTATGCATTGTTTGGTTTAGGAGACCCATCAGGAATTTGGCCCAACTTCCATTGTTGGTTATGAGGGTGAATTTGGATGGTTATGCAATGAAAATATGTATATGAATACTATGTATGAAAATAAATCTAATCCACTGTTAATCTATCATATCCTATCCTAGCTAGGAGAAAAAACTAAAGTAACCAAAGTGAGATGTATTGAAACTAAAATATGCCAAAAACCTCATCCAAATAGTTGAAATAAAGGTGCAAAGTTAGAAACACATATATACATGCATATAACCAAAAAAGTCCAAAGTATATTTCTGCATACACAACAACTCATGAGCTCAGGACTTGTAAATATTAGAAAGAACAACAATATTGTAGAATAACATTGAATGCATCATATTAGTCTACAAGAAAACATTGTCCTTATAGTCCATTTGATTATTATACATTCCACTTGAAATAGTTCACAACAAAACAACCACACACACAAGTTATCCTCTCTTTCGAAAACTGGTCCTGAGGGCTTCTCAATATTCATTAACACAATATATTTCCTTGAATTAGTTCTTGGGTTTATACAATGCTTGAAGATCCCTTTCAAAGTGAGTCTCTTCTTTTGTTTATACTATGTTTCCTAACTATTTTGTGACTCTTTGTATTCCCCTAAAGAAACTGTTACAAAACTATTCATCTCCCCTCTTCTCGATGACATGTGTACAAAGAAAAGACAAAATTGGGAGTAAGTCAGAAAAGAAAAAATAGGGTACAAGTAAAAACTATTTCGAATTTTCTATTTTTTCCTTTTACATATTCTTGTCCCGGAGGTATGCTACCCATATTTCCAGTTGATCATGCAAAGAAACAAGTCTACGATATGAAATCTCTTCTATGGTAGTCGTGTGCATCGTCATGTTGTCTTCGAGGGTCTGCATATCTCCCGATAATATGGTAATGAACGCTTGAACCATATTATGGACCTGTGTCGGTTGAATAAGGTTTTTTCCTATTAGGTTCGTCGTTACTGTGGTGGTTTCCTCCACGATTCCTCGTCTACGACTTGTGTTGTACTGCACCTTGTTGACTAGTTCTTCCATTATATTTTTTTTCCTAACTCCTCTAGTTGGGGAAATTGGCATAACTTGAGTAATTATTGTGTCACTTTGTGTATGTGCGAGTAGATACCCATTGAGCTAGTAGTTTCTATGTCTTCCTTTTGTGTTTCTTGTTGGAAATGGTCTAGTTCGTAGGTGTCGATTTTCCTTTCCCTGGCCAAGGGACGATAAAGTTCAGTTGGTTCATCTAGGTTTTCTACGATCCATGTATCAATATTGTTCATCCCTTCCCGAATAATGTTTAATTGTGTGAGATTGGTTTTCACTATGCTATGTTGGTCTATGATGATAGCATCTAATTTCTGGAACATGTGCAGGTGAGCATACATGTCGTTTAAGGCCTCCTCTAGCTCAGTTATGATATTTTCCATGTTATTTTTGAAGCTTTCAAGGATGCCTTCATCCACTTTTACTTGTTGAATATTTTCCTCAAGCTCTCTAATCCTTGCTTCTTTCCCTATATTATGTTGGCATAAATTTCAGAAATTATCTTCTGTGGCATTCCAAAAAGTGGATCCAGCTGAGGCTATGGCTAATGGATCTTTGCTGACATGTTCTATCACAGGGATTTGTGTAATGACTAAGATCGAGTTCCCTCCTATCATCGATACTTTCTCCTCTTGTTCTTGCATCATTTTTCATGATACTTTGTCGTATACGAACTTCTTCATGTTCGGTACCTCATTTGGCTTGAATGGAGTACAAAGCCCCAAACTTTATCCGTTGAATTATGTATGTTTGTTGGCACCGATTGTTGATATCTCATGGATATTGGTGTCCATTCATATTGTCTCACTGTGATGGCTTCCTTGTATTTTTTTTCTCTGTCCTTACTCTATTGCTTTGTATGTCACTTCCTTCATTGCTTTATGTGTTTCTTTTGTTGATGTTGTGTCTACTGCATCTTTTTCTATTGTTTCCTTTTTCTCAACGTCCTTATGGGAAGCTTCCTTTGTTGTGGCCTCTACTTTATCTTTGTATTTGTATTCTTCAAAAAATTTCTTCTTTTTCTCAAATGTGTCATTCTTTTTCTTGTGAACCTTCTCTTCATTCCTCCTCTTTTTATCCTCCTGTGTCTCTTCTTCCTCTATTGTTATTGATTGTGCAGAAGTGGAAGCAGGGGATGCCCTTTCTGCTACCTCTTCCTCTACTTTATTTTTGGTTTCTTATCGTGCTCTATTATCATCTACAATCCTCCCTAAGGGATTTCCTCATCTCTTGAAGGTGACCTCATCGTAAGTTATTTCACTATGATGTACCTCCTCCTCCTCCCAGACTTCCATGGTGTATTCTCAAGGAAATCATACCTTATTGAAATGTTCTTTTACGACCCCTTTTAGTTCATGTATCATGAACCTCTACTCTCCAAAATGGCACACGAGTAAGGTGTTTACTTCTTCCTATGATTTCTTGGTGTTCAAAAATGAGTAGACACCAATGTACAGTGAGAGAGGTGGCCATATTTCCTTCTTGCATCGGTATAGCATTCCTCCTACTCCATGGATCATTGTTTCATATGCCACCTCCTGGAGTAATAGCTTGTATGGAACAAATCGAGGGAGGATATGGGGGGATCTTGTGACACTGTACACCCTGATGTAATTATTGTGCTCCATCATGTACCAATCCACGATCCTTTTTCTGATAGTTATCACCTTGCCAGTCATACATGGGGTCGACGTGCAAAATATGAACTCGTAAAGAGGAGACAAAAAGTTCTTGCAAATATTCTGGTATTCCATCCTATACTTGTGATCCCAAAGCACTTTGCAATATATATGAATGGATTCATCTGACGGTTTCCATTTCCACCCCATATTTAGGTATTGGTGGGATATGAACATGATGTCCACGAGGTATGAAGAAATGTGGAAACTCAGGAAATTTCCTGACTGAGATTTTACAATTGCAATGATGGCTTCTGTTAGGTTGGCCA
>JASDQU010682941.1:30229-45655 GCA_032191745.1 Picea mariana
TTCAGGTCCCAAACTTTCGAGGTTGTTTTGAGGCCCTAAACGATGTTTTTTTGGCATGACAGTGCCCTGTAGATAGTCAAAATCATGTATTGGGGCATTTGAAATAAGTACTTCTCGACTAAACCTTTTTGAAAAACTACTAAGTGTCCCAAACAGAGATTGTATGCAAAAGTAACACCCTCGAGAAGTTGGCGTATCAACTGACCACATCGGGGCCCACAAGCCTTTTGGTGTTTCATCTTCTGGGGTTAGGGTTTTGAATGTTTAGGGTTTTCTCATTGATGCTTTATGTTAAAAGTACCTTTTCGACCTCTTTTTAATTAGCTTATTGTGAATGAGAATAGATGACACGTCTCTCTCTTCATGGATAAGCTACCACCACTCTAGCTAACTTGTGTCCTTTGCATTTTACAGTCTTTTGTATTCCAAAAAATCATTAATAGAATTTGAGTTTTATTGTATTACTATGTTTCTTGAAATATCTCTATGTTTAATTTTTGTATGTCCACCTTCATGTTGCTCTCAATATAATCCATATCAGTGGTACCATAGTAGTTTTCTCCTTGTCGTTTCTCAGTGCATGTCCCGGAAGAGGTCAGGGTATCGAGAGTTGGGTCTCAAGCTAGTTTCTCTTGAGGAAAACCACTCTCACTATCCCAAGAAACCTCCCATGGTGGAAGAAAAGAGAGATTACATAGAAGGAGATCATATCAAATTGTTTCTCGAGGAATCCTTCGAGCAACAGAGGAACAAGATGATGGATAATTTTTCCTAGATCCTTTGATGGTTTCCAACAACAAATGAGTCACCTTCAACCAGCAGTCAGTTCGGGGGTGAAACACCATTTAAGGTACACATTAACTTTGATATTCCTTTATTTTAGGGATATATAGATGTTGATGCTTTAGAAAAATGGTTAAGTCTGCTAGAGGGTTATTTCTCTATCCAAAGTTTTTCCAATAATGAAAAAATCACCTTCATGCTCCTTAAATCCCTTCCCCATTTCAGATATTGGTGGGAAACTTACTGTGAGAAACATGCCAGAGATGAATTTGCAATTTTTGGGCCAAGATCCACTTGGGAAGCTTTTTTTTATGCCCTCAAGGAGAAATACTACCCTGTTGGAAACTATGATGACCAGTACATGAGATGGACAACTCTGCATCAGGAGAGAGAACAGATAGTGCCAGAGTACACCAACATATTCCATACTTTGTGAAAAAATATGGGTATTAAATACTCCAAGAGACACCTGGTTCTGAAGTACCATAGTGGCCTACATAGGTACATCCAAACAAATATGGAGTTCTTGGACATCTCTTCACTCAGAGCCGCTTACCGATATGATGTCAAGATCGAGAAAAATTTCAAGCAAAAGAATAAGCAATATTTCAGTTATTCTAACCCATTGCAGTAGAAGCACGATAAAGGTGGCCCTAACTCCTAGAGAAATGGACAGAGCATGGATGGTCATCCCCAGGACAACTAGTCTGTTGACGGGGAATAATTTTCCTTGCAACAGTAAGGGGTTCTCCCTAATGAACAATCCCAATTAGACTATGCATTGTTTGGTTTAGGACACCCATCAGGAATTTGGCCCAGCTTCCATTGTTGGTTATGAGGGTGAATTTGGATGGTTATGCAATGAAAATATGTATATGAATACTATGTATGAAAATAAATCTAATCCACTGTTAATCTATCATATCCTATCCTAGCTAGGAGGAAAAACTAAAGTAACCAAAGTGAGATGTAATGAAACTAAAATATGCCAAAAACCTCATCCAAATAGCTAAAATAAAGGTGCAAAGTTAGAAACACATGTATACATGCATATAACCAGAAAATTCCAAAGTATATTTATGCATACACAACAACTCATGAGACCAGGACTTGTAAATATTATAAAGAACAACAATATTGTAGAATAACATTGAATGCATCATATTAGTCTACAAGAAAACATTGTCCTTATAGTCCATTTGATTATTATACATTCAACTTGAAATAGTTCACAACAAAACAACCACACACACAAGTTCTCCTCTCTTTCGAAAATCGGTCCCGAGGGCTTCTCAATATTCATTAACACAATATATTTCCTTGAATTAGTTCTTGGGTTTATACAATGCTTGAAGAGCCCTTTCAAAGTGAGTCTCTTCTTCTGTTTATACTATGTTTCCTAACTATTTTTTTACTCTTTTTATTCCCCTAAAGAAAATGTTACAAAACTATTCATCTCCCCTCTTCTCAATGACATGTGTACAAAGAAAAGACAAAATTGGGAGTAAGTCAGAAAAGAAAAAATAGGGTACAGGTAAAAACTATTTCTAATTTTCTATTTTTTCCTTTTACAGATTTTTGTCCCGGAGGTATGCTACCCATATTTCCAATTGATCATGCAAAGAAACAACTCTACGATATGAAATATCTTCTATGGTAGTCATGTGCATTGCCATGTTGTCTTCGAGGGTCTGCATATCTCCCAATAATATGGTAATGAACGCTTGAACCATATTATGGACCTGTGTCGACTGAATAAGGTTTTTTTCTATTAGGTCCATCGTTACTATGGTGGTTTCCTTCGTGATTCCTCGTCTACGACTTGTGTTGTACTGCACCTTGTCGACTAGTTCTTCCATTATAATTTTTTTCCTAATTCCTCTAGTTGGGGAAATTGGCATAACTTGAGTAATTATTGTGTCACTTTGTGTATGTGCGAGTAGATACCCATTGCGCTAGTAGTTTCTATGTCTTCCTTTTGTGTTGCTTGTTGGAAATGGTCTAGTTCGTAGGTGTTGATTTTCCTTTCCCTGGCCAAGGGATGATAAAGTTCAATTGGTGCATCTAGGTTTTCTATGATCCATGTATCAATATTCTTCATCCCTTCCCGAATAATGTTTAATTGTGTGAGCTTGGTTTGCACTATGCTATGTTGGTCTATGATGATAGCATCTAATTTTTGGAACATGTGCAAGTGAGCATACATGTCGTTTAAGGCCTCCTCTAGCTCAGTTATGATATTTTCCATGTTATTTTTGAAGTTCTCAAGTATGCCTTCATCCACTTTTACTTGTTGAATCTTTTCCTCGAGCTCTCTAATCCTTGCTTCTTTCCCTATATTATGTTGATACAAATTTCAGAAATTATCTTCTGTGGCATTCCAAAAAGTGGATCCAACTGAGGCTATGGATAATGGATCTTTGTTGACATGTTCTGTCATGGGGATTTGTGTAATGACTAAGATTGGGTTCCCTCCTATCACCGATACTTTCTCCTCTTGTTCTTGCATGATTTTTCATGATACTTTGTCATATACGAACTTCTTCATGTTCAGTACCTCATTTGGCTTGAATGGAGTACAAAGCCCCAAACTTGATCCGTTGAATTATGTATGTTTGTTGGCATTGATTGTTGATATCTCATGGATATTGGTGTCCATTCATATTGTCTCACTGTGATGGATTCCTTGTATTTTTTTTCTCTGTCCTTACTCTGTTGCTTTGTATGTTGCTTCCTTTGTTGCTCTATGTGTTTCTTTTGTTGATGTTGTGTCTACTGCATCTTTTTCTATTGTTTCCTTTTTCTCAACGTCCTTATGGGAAGCTTCCTTTGTTGTGGCCTCTACTTTATCTTTGTCTTTGGATTCTTCAAAAAAATTCCTCTTTTTCTCAGATGCATCGTTCTTTTTCTTGTGAACCTTCTCTTTATTCCTCCTCTTTTTATCCTCCCGTGTCTCTTCTTCCTCTGTTGTTATTGATTGTGCAGAAGTGGAAGTGGGGGATGCCCTTTCTGCTACCTCTTCCTCTACTTTATTTTTGGTTTCTTCTCGTGCTCTATTATCATATACAATCCTCCCTAAGGGATTTCCTCATCTCTTGAAGGTGACCTCATTGTAAGTTCTTTCACTATGATGTACCTCCTCCTCCTCCCAGACTTCCATAGTGTATTCTCAAGGAAATCCTACCTTATTGAAATGTTCTTTTACGACCCCTTTTGGTTTATGTATCATGAACCTCTACTCACCAAAATGGTACAAGAGAAAGGTGTTTACTTCTTCCTATGATTTCTTATTGTTCAAAAATGAGTAGACACCAATGTACAGTGAGAGAGGTGGCCATATTTCCTTCTTGCATCGGTATAGCATTCCTCCTACTCCATGGATCATTGTTTCATATGCCACCTCCTGGAGTAATAGCTTGTATGGAACAAATCGAGGGAGGAGATGGGGGGATCTTGTGACACTATACACCCTAATGTAATTATTGTGCTCCATCATGTACCAATCCCCGATCCTTTTTCTGATAGTTATCACCTTGTCAGTCATACATGGGGTCAACGTGCAAAATATGAACTCGTAAAGAGGAGCCAAAAAGTTCTTGCAGATATTCTGGTATTCCATCCTATACTTGTGATCCCAAAGCACTTTGCAATATATATGAATGGATTCATCTAACGGTTTCCATTTCCACCCCATATTTGGGTATTGTTGGGATATGCACGTGATGTCCACGAGGTATGAAGACATGTGGAAACTCAAGAAATTTCTTGACTGAGATTTTACAATTGCAGTGATGGCTTCTATCAGGTTGGCCAATAATATGTCGTCCCAGTTAAACGATAATACTTTGTTTGCGTAGTAATAAATCAGTGGCATGTATGACAGGGAGAACTAGGAGGCATATTACTCCCTGTATAGTCTGCATAGCATGGCTACCATGTACTAATAAGGTCTCCTTAGTGTAGTCATAGGGTACCCTTCCCTAGGTTTGAGTTTGAATTGCTTGTTTGGTGTGTACCACATAGGGCATAGTTCTTTGGTTGTGTGTTCGAACTCAAGGAGAAGTTTGTTGTCTAGCTTCTTAGTCTCCTTTTCGAGATGATAGAATTTTTCTAAGTATTCGAGCTTAAATGACGCTATGGGATCCCTTCTAGAGTTACAGACATATTTGTTCCCAAAATATGCGTGCTTTAGTATCCAAGAGTTGGCGTCAGTGCAAGGGAACACAACAACATAGGATTCTACTCTGAATATTCCAGACCTTCTAATGTTCTTAAAGATCTTCAGTTCATCCTAGTCTTCAACATAAGTGGAGAAGTTCTATTTTTTGAACATCTAATACACATCACCCCATCTAAGTGCATCTATTTCCTTGTATAGGATTTGAGAGGTGTTGTCATACATATCCCCAAAAATGTTTGGTTCATCTTCAATTTGTCGGACTACTCAATGCCTCGATGGAAAATCCCTTGTTAATCGTTTTCTTTCTCGGAGACATGTTTGAACCTGCAGAGTAGAAATGTGATTAGTGTAAAGAAACATATAACTGATCTACAAAAATAATATGTCTAAGTGTCTTCAAATACCTGAGGATTCACTTGAGCTCATGCTAGGTGGAAGATCGTCATCCGATGATGAACGTATAATAACAGGCATGTTGAGTGCTTAGGTGAGAGATAGAAAGGAAGCTTGTTTAAAAGAGGTTCAAAAGGTCAAAATCGGAGCAGTTCTTACGAACTGTTCTGATGATTATCAAAGGGGTTGATGTCATCTTCTCCGATGAATTGTCATGTAAGTTGGAGGAGTTAATGAAAAGAGCTCCGATGAAAATCAGAGAAGTTGGTGACAAAAGCTTCAATAATTATCTGAATAGGTTGCGAAATTTTTTTCGATAACATTGGGAAAGATCATGGGGAAACCTCTGAAATAGACTATATGGCTTGAGCGAAGTTGAGCTTTCAAATGAGAAGATCTTTGAAAGAACTAGATTGGAGGAGTTGGTGCTAACTCCTTTGAAGTGATCAGGGAGTTGGTGCTAACTCCTCCGAAGTGATCGGGGAGTTGGTACTAACTCCTCCGAAGTGGTCAGGGGAGTTGGTGCTAAATCCTCCGAAGTGTTCAGGGTAGTTGGTGATAACTCATCTGATGGCACCAGAGGTTTTAACATGAAGGTTTTTTACTATGGATTTCACATTATGTTTGTCAGAAAGAATCTTTTAAGTTTTCAATGGGAAAGGTGCACCTTTCCGGAAGTGTTAGAATATTTCATTTGGAAACTTCTGAAGGGGATTGTTAGATCTCATCGAATGGATTTTTGTTAAGCTAAGCATTCTAAGATCCAAACCTCAATGGTATGGCTAAGTTCCAAAAACCCCAAAGTTTTGTGGAACAAATCGAGATCTATTCGCGTAGAGTCGACATGGCTTAGTTTAAAAACATTCAGAATAGTACCAATGGTTCGTTGGAGGGATGGAATATAGTTGTAACATGGGAAGAGGTGGAGAACCGTTTTCATGAAATTATTGGGGACTAGGGTCTCTGGTGCAATCAAATATAACCATCGAATTAAATGAAACCCTAACCCTAGAATATTCTGCTAGCGAAAGGAAAAAGAGGGAAAGGTCGGATTACAGTTTACCTGTCAGTTTATGGAACATGGATAGGGGTGTTTGGACAATTGGGTGCTTGAGTGAACTTGTGCCTTTGGAAGCTTGGAAAAAGAGTCACTATGTTTCTCTCTCTTGTGAACAAAAGTGAAGGTGCAAGGGAGGGGGAAACTCTTTTTATAGGCTTCGAGGTGCAATAATTGTGTGATGTGACACCCAGGATAAACCAACAGAATTGTTGTAAATTCATCCGATGTACATCAAATAACTTTGTGGGAATTCCTCCGATGTATATTGGATATATTTGCATGAGAGGCGTCGATACTCATCGGAGGAAAAGGAAAAAAATCCTCTGATGAAATCGGAGATATTGACACTAACTCCTCCAATGCATCAGAAAAGTTGAAATGAATTCATGTGATAGAAAATACTTCTCAGAGGGGAAATAAAATAATTGATCAGCGCTTATCGACATGGTTGGGGGGAACTCCTTCGATGTACATCAGAGGAGTTTACATCAACTTTCCCGAAAATAAAAAATATTTAACTAGAAAAAAATTCAAGTAGTTTCATTTGAAAGATACAAACTTGGCTGAGAAGTGAATCTTGGAGAGAATTTTTAGAGAAACGGGAAGAATCCATTAAGAAGATAAAAATTGAAGAGATTTCAAAGTGAAAAAATAAAGGGGCTCAATTTTCTTGGACGGGTATTGCAAGTAGATTACAATAAAATGGAGGGTTGTAGTGCATGACACAACACAATCCAAGCCACAAACAAATAAGGTTAAGGGAATTCAAAGAACGACATTGGAAAGTGGTGTGAGTTCCACAAAATCCCTTCGCACAGCACTGATGAATGTCGCTCCAAACGGTCATTGTTGGCTAAGAGAAAGCCTTAGATGGAGATGCCAACTCAGAATCTGATTCATAACCAGATAAGGGAAGATAGATCATTGACGTAGAACCCAATATCACCATTGCTACCACAAAGATCCAACTAGAGGAACCAAAGGAGATTGAAGAAGGATTGCATTGCTTCCACTCATAGATGTGGGTGAATGAGACCCCACTCCATTTTATTGTTGATAACAATAGCCATAAGAACCTAATATCAGTAGATATCATCAAGAGTTTGAACCTAATAATGATGTCACACCCTCAATCATACACCATCGGTGGGCTCAGCTAGGGACAAGACATCTGCATCATCCAACAATGCTTCCTACACTATGACATCAAACCCTTCAAAGATGAGGTATTGTGTGATGTTTCCCCACTTGAAGTTTGTGATGTTATTTTAGGACAACCATATATGTGGAAGCATCATGTTGTTTATGAATCTAGGCCCCGTAGTATAATTATTACTTTAGGAGGTCAACTCTATAGTGTACCAAAGGCAGTCTCAACTACTGCAGTCTCTTTGATATTTGCGAAACAGTGAAAAAAATTGAGCTCTAGATCAAAGGTTATGGCCTTCCCAAGGTTCTTGTAGTTTCTCTTTTCTTTTACCACTATACCACTAACATGTGGCGACCACGTGACACCTGGAAACACTTTCCATTTGACATGATGAGAACATTGCACCTATGTCGCACTTGTAAATCCTGCCACAAGGAGGTTCTGGTCCACGTAGGATTATCATTTATATCACTCAGAATCTCTTCTATTACCCTCATCACTCACCTCCAATGGGTACGGTATCAAAGGATATTCCCTTTCGATGTCATTTGTTCGAAGCTAGAACGACTTGAGCAGTTTCACTGCCCTAAAATCAAGGTATCGAGGAATATACTCTCTCCTTGATGGACAGACATAGACACAAGTCACGATATCCCTATAGACGATTGAGATATATTCAGGGCCTAAGACTCTACAGCCTGGTTGACCCCACTAGACTCATCAACTGATGGGTGAGTGACACCCATCGCCCTAAATCCATTATGGTTGCCCCGCTAGCGTGCCACATTAGCCATGTCATTATGACTGCATTCTTTTGACTTATACAGGACTCTCGATAGATCAATGGCTATTAAGACATATCTCCATGCCCCGACCTACGGTCAATATCTTCTTCCTATCAGACTCACACTCTTAAGCCATCAAAATATTACTCTGAATCCTTTGAAGTCATACTCTAAAAATAGTCAATGTTGGACCAGCTCGACTCACACTCAATATAGTCACCTAATAAACTATTGACATGTGTCTTCACACCGACGCTCTCCGTTAGCTCCCACCCTTCTGACTTACTATGTTGGATCCATAACGATAAATAGTTGGGGATTCATCCCTCCCACTTCCATATATATGTTTCACACTGGCTTGTCTTCGGGGTCTTTTCTTCGAAGTTATTCTCACAACACATGAGATTTCCTTCCGGAGGCCTCCCTCTGAAAGGTTTGTTTCAGAGTCTCTCATTCAGAGTCCTTCCCATGAATTTCAATGGATCTCTTCGACATGTTGACTCTGAACCTCCCACTATTAAATGGTCATGATCTGTTCAGATCAACAATTGTGGTTGTTCACTGACTAACACAAGGTCAACAGAATCATAATTGTCTGCTCTAAGGACTTAGCCATTTTTCTAGTTCTGCAAGACTTCGATTTATGACTTTCGAGAAATCAAGATGATTCTGCAGCCTTTACAAACTATCAAAATTAATATTAAAGTATTGGATGATTTGTAGGCTCTACAAACCATAAACATAGAGATCATTCAAGAAGTTAGCAGTTTGTATCTATTCATTTTTACGATTTAACCAAGCGATAGTATACATTGCAACATATCTCATCTTACAACATTCCAAATCATAGTTTAAGTATACAAACAATCTGTTAGATTTAGACATTCATATGTGTTATCATACAATTTTTCTATTCCTAAGCATTCACATAATTCATTCACAGATAGTTTCAGTACAGATGAACACTTATCTGATAAGGAAATGATCCAATCCAACTAACTAAGAGAGGACACCATTCCTCCCAACCTTAGGCCTTGTTGTAGAGTCACTTCCTAGAACAAGACACCCTCGTGCCAAGCCATGATACCACCAAGTAAATTGACTCGGTAGGGTTCCAAGTCTGCAATGATCCAAGAAGGTTACTCTCCTTCTTCCTCTAACACAACAGAAGTCTCCACCTCCCACTGAGATTTGGGTTTCTACAGGTTTATCAGATGGTCTCTCAACTAGATTTTCTCTGCTCAAGGGAGTCCCTTCATTGCTTAACAACCCCTCAGCGACCTCCAATTACCAGTGTCAGTTTCCTTCTAGTAAGTACCAAGTTACAACCCACTATTGCTCCACTTCGTGAATTTGGGTCATCTCTATTCAGGGTGATCATCAACAACTCAGACAAGCTTCCTATTTTCTTCCAGAAATATATTCTTTTCTTTCTTAATTAACACATCTGTGCTTATGCACTATGTTGTTCATCTCTGAGCCTTTTTCTCTTCTTAGTATTTTATTTCCCTCTTCAATCCCTGGGTGTCGTCTCCATTTTGTAGGCTATCTCTTTCTCTTCCTTACTCTCCTCTACATGTCTGTGTTTTTCAATATTCTCTCATATTTCATATGTTGCCTTTTTCCTTCCTCTATCATCTTCGCCATCCCCTCGAAATCTATGTAGTGTCCTGCAGACGTAACCTGCAGTTCGCCCTTTACAATTTGAAGGGGCAATTTTTGGTACATTCCCCGTCAATTATTCAATTGGCCATTCTTTCTCTGTATGGGCCAACTGCCATAGTCATTAATAATCAACCACCTCTATGACCCTCTCTTTAATGATCGCATGGTCTCCTCCATTAGTCCGATGTGTTGGTAGGTGAAGTCATCATGTTTTTAAGCATATATTAGCTTGTTGTGCAAGCTTCCTATTTTCTTCACTGATGCATCTCATTTCCATTTCACTCAACCATCCCATCAATCATCTACCTCATCGATTTCCTCTGGTGTATCATGGCTATTACTTATTAAGGTTGTTCCCTCTCAGTCAACAGTTTGGTGTTTATATTAAATCAAAATACAATCACATGCCTCATATTGTTAACATTTGAAGTTTCTGCATAATTACAGTCTTGGGAGAAAATAGGGTGTTACACTCTACACAGTAGAAGAAGATGGAAAATATCACAAAAGAACACAAAGACATCTTTGCCTCACCTATCGGGGTGCCCTTGCACTGTTATGTAAAGCACTCAATTGATTTGACACTTGGTGCTCCTCTGCCTAATGGCCTTGTATATAGGCATTGTATTATAGAGAATGAAGAATCAAACGCTAGATCCAAGACCTAATTTTGAAGGGCCAATTTAGACCAAGATCCTCACCTTGTGGGAGCCCAATTGTTCTGGTACATAAGGACAGGACAAGACGACTTTGTATTGGTTAAAAATCCCTGAACAAGATCACAGTTAAGAATCAGTACCCAATCCCCCAAATTGATGATATTCTAGATCAACTTATGGGCACCAAATTTTTTAGTAAGATTAATATGAAGACATGCTACCACCAGGTGTCGATTGAGAAAACTGATGTATAGAAGACAACCTTCGATTCTAAATAAGGTCTCTTCAGAATTTTGGTCATGCATTTCGTCTTGACTAATGCCCCAACCACATTCATGCGGTTGATGGATGATATATTGCGACCATTTACAAACTCCTTTGTGGTTGTATATATGGATGACATCTTCATATTTAGAAAAAACTAGGAAGAACGTTTGAAGCACATTCATTAGGCCTTGGGCACCCTGTGACAACACAAGTTATATGCCAATTTGGATAAGTGTTCCTTCAGCACACAAAGAATTCAATATTTGGGATACATCATGGATAAGCAAGGTGTTCAAGTGGATCCATCCAAGATCCAAGTCATCCGTGATTGGCTAGCCCCAAAGACATTGACCGATCTCCTTAGCTTCTTGGGCCTCACCATCTTCTACCGCATGTTCATGTTGGGGTTATCTCATATCGCTTGTTATCGCTTGTGCCCTAAGCCAGGTGACCAAGGTTGGAGCCAAGGCCAAATTTGTTTGGGCCGTGTCACAATAGAAATCATTCGAGGATTTGAAATTCCAACTCTGCTAGCATCAATACTTATTCTACCATGCCTGCAACAACCATTTGATATTGAGACAGATGATTCCTATTATGCTATCAATAAAATCGTCACTCAACATGGGAATTCAGTGGCATGTCATAGTGAAACATTATCTAACGTTGTTAGAAGATACCCCACTTACGAAAAAGAGATGTACTCCATTGTGCAGGCATGTGGACAATGGAAGAATTACATTATGGGAAAGGAAACGATCATCCACATTGATCAGAAGTATCTGCAATTCATGCACACACAATGGAAGTTACAAAATGATATCCATCAGAAATGGTCCACGTACTCACGACAATTCCACTTGAACATCAAGTAAAATAAGGGCATCACTAACCATGTTGTAGACTGCCTCAGTCAACCCTCGATTGTGGTGATAACCATGGTTCTTAACTATTGTGGGAATGAGACCTTTGGGTGGCCACAATTATATAATAGTGACTCTAATTTTACCACTACCTATCGGACATTGAGAGCAAGAAAAATAGTTCCATACTTTCATCTCCAGGATGGACTACTATTCCATTTGAGCCATCTATGTGTCCCTTCAAGCGAGTGTGCAAAGTTGATTTTGGAAGCTCATTACAGTTGGAAGGTGGGACACTTTGGTGTGGAAAAAAGTGGCAATATTGCAAAAAATAATTTATTGGTCGAAGCTTCGACAAGATGTCAAAAACTATATCAGATCCTGCACTACTTTCACCATTGCCAAAACCCACCATTAAGAAACAAGGGATATACATCCATATTCCTATTCTTGATATTCCTTGGGAGTCCATCTCCATGGATTACATGTCTGGTCTACCCTCAACCAAGCATGGTAATGACCGTGTCTTTGTGGTCATTGATCGATTCTCTAAGGTGGCAATTTTGACACCCTGCAAGAAGAGTATCACAGTCAAGGCCACCACTAAGCTCTTCTTTGAATGTGTTTGGGTTCGTTTTGGGCTCCCATGGACTATTATTTCAGATCAAGATAGTTGGTTCATGAATACTTTCTATTTCATCCTATGGTCGACGATGGACACCAATTGACCAAATCAACTTCCTTCCACCCACAAACTGATGGAAAAACAAATGTAGTAAACATGATGATTTTTTATATCATGAGAATGTAAAATTCCAAACATCCATGCACATGGGATGAGAGCCTTCCTTATGTTCAACATAGATACAACAGAGCCCTCCATAACTCTATTGGCCACAACCCTTTTCAGGTGAGCTTGGGGTTCCAACCATTGGTCCCCATTGACATAGCTCTACCCATTGAATTTTCATAGGAAGAGTGCTCCCATGCTCAACCCAAGGTCGATCGAGCAACCAAATTTGTTGAATGAATCCAACACATCCAAAAACATGTTCATGATATTTTTCAAAAATACAACTCCAAGTACAAGCAGCGCCACGATCAACATTAGGTACCACACAAGTTTCAAGTGGGAGATAAGGTATTGTTTCATTTGTAGAAAGAGAACCTCATAGGACCCCATTGGAAGCTACACCCACTCTATTATGGGCCTTACACAATCACCAAGGTTTTGGGTGAGGATTCTTTTGAATCAAGTACCCCCCCCTTTCCTTGGCATGCACCCTGTATTTAATGTGGAAATACTTCGACCATATTTCCAACCTCTCCTGGACACTTCAGATGTGGTCAAGCACTTGGCCGCTACATAACTCAATATTTACTGCATTGAGTATGAGACAGTTGATTGGATCATGGAAACCAAGAAAAATTACACTCACCAAGAGAACATCCACCTCTATCGGATCGTCAAAGCAAGGCAACTTCTTCACCGGGGAAAGTGGCTCACCAAGAGTCAGATTCAAAAAGTGTTTCCCCATCTGATGGAGGAACTTAACACAATGGGGACCACTTCTTCCTAGTGGGGGGACCGATCCAGGCGGATACTAGTGGCCACCCATATATTCCACTAATTCATAATGGTTCCACATCTTGGCATTATTTCTATAGTTTTTCAGGTCCTAAAATTTCAAGATTGTCTTGAGGCCCTAAATGACATTGTTTTGGAACGACAAAACCCAATAGATAGCTAAAGGCATGTATTAGGTAATTTGGAATATGTACTTCTTGGCCAGACCTTTTCGACATGATTTTGAGTGCCCCAAACGGATATCATATGAAAAAGTAACACCCTTGAGAAGTTGACGTATCAACTAACCACATCAGGGCCCACAAACCTTTTGGATTTTCATCTTCTAGGTTAGGGTTTTGAATGTTTATGGTTTTCTCATTGATGCTTTATATTAAAAGGCCCTTTTTTGATATCTTTGTAATCAACTTCTTGCAAATGAGAATAGCCAACACATCTATCTCTTCAAGGATAAGCTATCACCATTCTAACTATTTTGAGTGCTTTGCATTTTACAATGTTTTGTATTCCAAACAATCATTAACAGAATCTGAGTTTTATTGTATTACTGTGTTTCTTGCAATATATCTGTGTGTTTACTTATTGTATCTCTTCCTTCATGTCGTTCTCAATATAATCTGTATCATACCATATCTCATAATACTTAGCAAAGCTCTTTGAATATTGGTTTAGCTCATTTTATGCATATTGCAAGATTAATCTTCCTCTTACTATTGCTTCCTTACCTTGATTTGGTTGTAGGAAAAATTTTAAGCCACATATACATTATTAGAATTCATATCCTTACCCTCGTTCAATATATGCACAACTTTAGTGATTTAGATCTCTATATCTATTTCTTTTCATAGATCTAGAATTGTAGATCTGAAATGCATGGTTTTTTTTTTGCAAAATCTGATCATTTTTAGGGAAAAAATAACGATTACATTATGTTTGCAGAAATTGATTTAGTTACTCTAAATTAAGGCCAAATATACATGATTATAATTGATAGCCTTACTCTCCTTCAATAGATATTTTGGTTTAGTGATTTATATCTTCATATTTTTTTTCGTAGATTTTCAATTGTAGATATGAAATGCATGTTATGTTTCTATAAAATTTGAGCAATTTTAGGGAAAAAATAATGACTCCATTATGTTTGGAGTAGTTTATTTGGTTCCATTTCATTTTGAGTAGTGATAGTCAATAAGTTTTTCGTGGTTACAATAAATTCATGCCTCCTTGGTCTTGAATCTTAAGGTGGATGGTGGCTTATGGTATTGATTGTTAGCTTGGACTTTATGGGTCCTTAGTGTTGATGAAGGTTGGTTGTCATTGATGTCAACCCTTGAAAACCCATAGCACAAAGTTTTGGGTAATGGACCCAATAGTGTTTGATGTAAATATGACTCATTATTATTTTGTCATGATTGATAAGAAGTAAATATGGATGAACTCCAAAGTGGTACCCTTATGGTGAAAGCCCTCACAGGAAGACGCTTTGTGGAGTAAGAGAACCCATGCTTAATTGTAGAATAATGAGATGAAGGAAAGTGAATTTGTCAGGTAAAATATCCTAGATGGATATTTCTTGTCATGTCATTTCCGGTGGTATGTGGAACATCACATAATTCCTCACGGTTAGAGAGTTACGGCCATGAGAAGTTGGAGACCCCAGGTTTGGGTAATGGACCCAAGATTGTTTGATGGGTAACGGTATGAGTTATGATATATTTTCAGATAATACTAGTATATATGGATAGTACATGTCATGCCATTTCTAGTGGTATGTATAACGTCACATAACTCCTCATGGTTTGAGAGTTATGGCCTTACGAAGTTGGAGGACCCTCATATGTCATCTAGAAGCCCCAACAGGTCAAAGTAATCAAAGTGGTTTAAGAGATTTTAAAAGGTAAAAAATAAAGTGAAGTGATGAGTGTATTATAATTCAAAGTGAATACAAAATAAATTATTTCAATAATAATTTTAATGGATAAATTAGAAGTGGACCCAACCCTAAAATAAGGAAAGTGGGGCCAAGTGACCTA
>JASDQU010682942.1:4186-27065 GCA_032191745.1 Picea mariana
TACTCTAATAAATTATCAAATTAAAATTGGAAGAAGGTCTATTTGTACCAATTAAAAACTGAGAAAATCATCCCACTAGGAAAAGCAAACACAAAATCTCTAGATTACATGACTTGAGCAGAAAGCATGGAAAAATTTATTCGCGTGATTTACTAATTCAAAATGAATATTCACTGAATTTTTTCATAAAACAATTATTTTAATTGAAAATTCACCAAGATTTTCTGAAAATCAAATAAAAAAATTAAATTTTAAAGAAATACCATCATAATGGTGGTACAATTATATGGGTACTCGAAATAATCAATGCAATAAGCCTTCCATTTTACTAAATCTTACTTGGAATTATTAAAACAAAGGTTGCATATACTTTTCAAGCCATTGCCATTCCACCCGTCGATAAGATAAGCAGGTTATATTGTAATCGTTTATGGGTCAAAAACACTTTGAATTTCTATTAATTCATTAAATTTTGTACTTTTTATAATGTTTAGCATTACAAATCGAAAATTAGGAATATCTAAATATTAATAAATAAATAAATATCTTACATTTGATTGGTCAACATTGTGCTACGACTATGATGTGACCATTTTTCATCTTATTTCAGGTGGCATTAGCTTAAAATAAAATAAAAAATGAAAAATGAAAATTTTGTTGGCATGTGTTTTTGCCTTGCCCTTAATGCATTGACAGGACACCATAATATTGACAGATATGGAGTCTTGTGTTTCCGTCCTGCTCTCAATGCACTAATAGGACACCATAATATCAATGGATCTAGAGTTGCTTTGGTATTTTCATAGAGGGCGGATTTAATATGTCTGTAGCCTACTACCTTGGCATATTGAAATTAATGCCTACTGTCATAGCCTACTACCTAGGCACACTACAATTAATTCAAGGTTTGTGCAGCGAATTCGATCAAAGTTACAGGGCTTTGTTTTGGGTGTTTTTTATTTTCATTGTAAGCACCGCGGGAGAGATCCACGAAAGAAAAACATGTGTTGGACTCGTCGGCTTCTTCTTCTTTGGGTAGTGTTTTTTCCTCTTGTTTCTTGGGGATTACAATGTTTTTTCGTTATTTTTCTCCATTTTTGTGTTTGTGTTGTAGGGTGTGGAGCGACGGTGTGACCATGGAAATGGAATAAAAAGCAGTTCCCCAACAAAGCTGATGATCCTTATAAGAGGTTTCTTTCTCTTTTTTTTATTTTCTTGGGGTTCATATCATTGAGAGTTTGCTAAGAGTTATGAGCATCTGGAGTGCGGGGTCCATGGAAGCATCTGCAAGGGTCCAATAATAATACTAATGGTGGTTTCTAACAGAGTGTAGAGACGATTTAGGGTTTATTATTATACAATTCAATCTGGTTCCCATTGCATCAATGACCCAAAAAAACATGGATTATGTTTGATTATTAATTAGTTTTTATTTAATTATGCAAGTGTCGACAACATTCTCAGAGCAAGAGGTCGAAGTTGCAAAGCTATTGTTTGGATTTGCAAGGAAAATTACTAGTGAAAAAGAAATTTTAAATGATTTGAAGGTGGATTCATCTTTTCCTCCTATGCCTCTAAATATTTTTTCTCCTATTTCTTCTTCTCCTTATTGGTTGAACTAACTGAAGGTATATGTGCCTTTCTTGTGTTTGATTATACTCTTATGTTTTTTCTTTATGGAATTTTTTAACGAAAATTGTTGAATTCTCCTTACAAATCCCGAGAAGAAAGGGCCTCACCTCACTAAGATCCATGAAATTAGATCCCATGTTGCTCCTACAACTGCACTTGATTGTTGTCAATTTACGGAGATGGAGATTGTTTTTACTCACAATGAAAATGGTGTTGATGAGTTTATCAATGAAATTGCAAATTGTGGAAGATTTTTCTTCTTTGAAGAATTTGCTTCAAAATGAAGGGTGATTCAATTGTAATGTTCATTATAAATTACTATGACTCTTTGTTGATATTGATGTTATTTAAGGGTTAGGGTTAGGCACTAGCGGCAACAACAGAGCATAAAAAGTCGCTCTATATGAAGTAGAGGAACAATGTTGTTTGAATGTCCTTAAAAGATCTTTGTGTTGTACATGTAACAGTGGGTGTTTTTGTTTCTACTCAAGTCCATTATGTATGTACGTATTTTGGTTTTATGTGTCATCCTCTGGTCACAGTATTGGGCTTAATTTGATTAGAATATACGATGCACACAAACATGCATATATGTATACATGTATTAATTCATTAGGTCATATTCTGTTTTTAAATAAAAACAAATATATATATGTATATTATGTACAAAGGGCACTATGGAGTGGGTTGGTGGGATATGGGGTGCGACTATGGTGATATTAGGTGGTTCTATGTTTTCTAGACAAACATAGACGACCCCATTTTCAAGTTTTCAAATTTCTTTATTTTTCCTAACAAAGCATTTTGCATGCGTACTGGAAATTTTCAAAGTAGATGCTTTGATTAGTATGCAATATACATCTTGTTAACGTGTGACCTATGAGACACAATTCAAAATTTCCCATGCATCTGGGTAGAAGTCTTTTTATTTTCAAAATTCATTGCAGTCATGCCACCTAGGATTCACCAACCAAAGCATGAAATTGAGTGAAACTTATAGAGAATGTCATTAATGAAGTAGGTGCTATACATGAAAAAAATGGAAGGAGTATGGCCTTCAATTTTTGTTACTTCCACTCCACCTACATTGGAAGGAGCACCCATCATCATGATATTCATCAATTGGTTGCTTGAGTTGGTTACCTTTGAATTATCGCTTTCATATTCCTTGTTTTCCAACTCCAGATCCCCATTCATAATACCTTTTCTCTTCTAAGTAATCCACTTTAAACTCATTATGTCTTTAAATCTTGAGACAATGAGTATGCAGGTCAATCTTTGATTTTGCTTGTAATTGGCGTTTTGTTTGTCAATATAGTACAGAGAGTGTTGCTTAATAATGGTGTTTTAGTTTATGCATGTTTCCTTTCCAAAAATATGCATATACACATGCCTTTGTCTTGCTCTCGGTCAAGACAACTACAAATTACTTTACTTGAGACCATGAGTAGCCATCCAATTTTTCTTGAGATATTGGCAAGTGATTATGAAGAGTTTTTCAAAATCTATAGTAAAGAACAAATGAGACAATCATTAGAATCATAAGCACTGCTTTCCTTTCATAGTGGTCAGAGAGATCCCAACATTTTTCCAATGACAAATATCTATTGCATGCCAAAAAGTTTAATTTTTCAGTGGATTAAGACCCAATATCTACAAAACATTTAAGTTTATTTCCAAACAAGAAACAAAACAAGCTTAGTAGTAACTCCACATAGTGTGAAATAGCAAATTACAAATTTCCAAAAATTTAATCATATTCTAATAAATTATAAAATTGGAAAATTATCTATAATCATACCGTAATAAATTATAAAATTGGAAGATTATATGTAATCATAATCTAATAAAATATAAAATTAAAATTAAAAGAAGGTTTATTTGTACCAAGTAAAAACTAAGAAAATCATCCCACTAAGAAAATCAAATACAAATCTCTAGATTACAGGACTTGAGCAGAAAGCATGGAAAATTTAATTCGCGTAAATTACTAATTCAAAATGAATATTCACCAAAAAATTTCAAAAAACAATTATTTTATTTGAAAATTCAAGAAGATTTTCTAAAAATCAAATAAAAATTTTAAATTTTAAAGAAGTACCACCATAATGGTCGTACACTTATATGGGTGCTCAAAATTATCAGTGCACTAAGCCTTCCATGTTACTAAATCTTACTTGGAATTATGGTCATACACTTATATGGGTGCTCAAAATTATCAGTGCATTGAGCCTTCCATGTTACTAAATCTTACTTGGAATTATTAAAACAAAGGTTGTCTACACTTTTCAAGCCAATGCCATTCCACCTGGCGATAGGCAAGTTATATTGTAATCGTTTATGGGTCAAAAACACTTTGAATTTCTATTAATTTGTTAAATTTATATATTTTTATAATGTTTAACATTACAAACCAAAAATATAAATATAAAAAAAAAAAATAATTATCTTGCATTTGATTGGTCAACTGTGTGGTACCACTGTGATGTGACAATTTTTCATCTTATTTCAAGCGACACTGGGTTAAAATAAAAAAATTTAAAAATTTTGTTGGCATGTGTTTCTATCCTGCCCTTAATGCACTAATAGGACACCATAATATTGATGGATCTAAAGTCCTTCTTTTTTTAAGGCATTGAAGAACTATTATATATAAAAGGTTGTGCTAGAGGAAAAACAACAGTCAAAAATTACAAAAGTTGGCTCAATGTTGAATGAGTCCATTTCTGCTAATATACTTTTAAAAAGTATAATTAGATGCCTATACAGTCGGGTAGTCCAGCTGCCAAAAAAACTTTGGTCAAAGTTTCGATGAGGCTCCTTTGAGTGCTAGTATGCTTGAGGGACGGATCATTTAAAGTAAAGCTTCGCGAGCCATCTATGATAATTTTTTTCATCATTAACATCTTATGAAATGGGGAATGACCTTGTAATTCCATTCACCATTATAATGTCCTTACCAAGACTTGTTCCCCTCTTTACTAACTTATCGGCTTTTATATTCAGGTCACGCTTTATGTGGAAGGCAGAGTGTTTGTCATACTTCTTGAGAGCCTCGATAGAGTGGAACGGAACTCCAGAGAGAAAGTTACCCCCTGCTTTAGGCCCCTTGACAAAAGCTTGAATTTTCATCATTGAGTCCCCATAAACAACAAGGTTTTGAATTCCCTCGGAATGTGCCAAACATATGCCTGTGTAGAGCACCAGTGCCTCTGCCTTGTTATTAGTCTTCGAACCTATTCCCCATAAGAATTCGATGGCATAATGACCTCTAAGTTTACCCCCCCACAACTCTTGCCACCCCTGATGGATCTAGAGTTTTAAAAGAATATTATTCTTCTTTTATTTAAGAGGGTTTATCTTTAATTAATTTATTAATTTCTCAATTTTTATTACAAGGATAATTAAAATAAATATTTTTTTATTAATAATATGGATATTTTACTAAATGTTTTATTAACTTTAAATTGGGGTGTGGAATTTTTATTTTTTTTAATTTAATATTTACAAATTTATTTAATTATATGTTAAATAATGTTTATGAATATTTTAAAATAATTAATTTTGAATTATTATTATAATGTAAAAGGTTAATTTTAAATTGTTATTATAATTGAAGTTTTTGATGAGATGGTTTAAACATATTTAATAGTATTTATAAATGCAATTAAATTACATAAAATAAATCCCGGATGGGGTGACTTCGAATATGACGAGTGGACAACCAGCTAGGCGGATACATGGGCTAGTCTCCCGCCAGCATAGGGCGCACTCAATCTCCACCATTAATCCATGAATTTAACGCCTCGATTATCACCCCTCTGCATTCATTTAATTTTGGTTTGGTTCAATGTCATGGTGCCTCTGTTCGTGGGAGCATTAATGGCCATGGGCTGGACACAGTCACAGTCCCATCACCCTGCCCGGCTTCGCGGTCTTAGGCTTGCGTTCTGGAGTGTCGTGGCTCATTCGATCCCTTGGCCTCCTGAGTCTTGGCCTCCTCACCCAGTTGGTCCAGTCTTTTGCCTCTGGCTCAAGCTTTCACGACGCACTCAGTCCTCTGCGCCCAGCACGTTTCCTCCAGTTTGTCATTGTTTATGGGTTTGGCTCGTCTCTTGCCCATCAAGCAACAACATCCATGCACTCCATTTCTGGTTTCCAGTGGCTTTCTTAATGCCTTGACTCAGAGGTAAGTCGAAAAGGGGCGTGGCATGGTATGCTACAAAAGGAAGGGGCTCGAGAGGACGAGGAAAGCAGGCTCGTCCAAGCTCACCCCAAGACCCTGCGCGTGCCTCTACCCCGGAGCCTCCCATTGCTCCCACTCATTCCATCACACCTAATTTGCCTACACGGGCCATCACACCTGATTTGCCTCCACGAGCCACCACTGCTGATTTTTCTCCGCCGTCGTCTCCTTACGCTTGCCGAGTCGAACGATTCGGCAGCCAGGGTAACTCCCTTGGCTTTGCTCCAAGGCTTAGTACATCAACCCCCCGCCAACCTCCACCTCCACCTTCCATGTTCCCTCCGCTCCTCTCTCTTCTTCGTCCTCCCCCCTTCCTTGTTCTGACTCCCCCACCTCCTCCACTGACTTAAGTCCATCTCCTCCACCCCCTCCTGCTTGCACCCGCTGCACGGGGAGGGAAGTTCTCAAGGAATCTTTGGCGGCCATCAAGCGAGCACTTGAGGACATAATTGGAATCATCAAAGAAATGCAACACAAGGAAGCAAAGAGGAGATTTTGATGACTCTTCTTCAAGATCTCAAGCATGTTATCTCGGACAGAGGCGAGCTAGGCAGAGACACCACGCAAAATCGACAGGACGAGTAGAGGCTTGACCCCAGCACTGGATAGCTCCTTCTCGCTTAGGTTTCCCCTGTTTTTATGTTTAGAACAAGTATAATTCACAAGCTCTCTACCCTGTGCGGCTTCTCAAATTTAGGAATTTACAGTTTTAGAATAGCTCAGTTTTTCTTTTTTGGAATGCACGGGCTAGCCAACAGAACTCTCGCCCTACGTGGAACATTTTAAGTTTCTTACAGCTTTGCAAGTTTTGCATGGATATTTTGAATCTTAACGGCCATGTGGCAGCATTGGTTTCCCACTAGGGCAATGTTGCCACAGCCTCGTATGATAACATGACAACTGTAAATTGTACTGCTTAGCAAGTTCTAATACAATTCCTAACTTACAAAAAAAAAAAATTACATAAAAAAAAGTTATTCCATTTAATTAAAATTTAGTGGTATTTAAGAATTCAATCAAATTATATAAAAAGTTAATTTAATTAAATAAAAATAATTATGAATTTAACTAAATTAAAATTTAATGATATTTATAAATTTAACTAAATTATACACAGAAATTAATTAATTAAATTAATATTAAATAGAAGCATTTATAAATTCAATCAAACTAAAATTAAATAATATTTATAAACTAAACTAAACTCTATAAAGAAATTAATTTATTTTATTTACATTAACTAAAACATAAATTGTATATGAAGATTTGAGTACATTTGATTGATAATTTGATAATGGAATCTACCAATTTCACTATATTGTATTTGATTAATAATTTGATAATAAAATTTATAGATTCCATTATATTATATAAAGAGATTAGTCCACTTAATTGATGTTAAAAAAACATTTATAAATTTGCTTATTTTAATTGACTAAAGGTAAAGAGACGAAATTCAATTCTTTCATCTTGGAAATGACTCTCACATATCATGAAAATTTTCTTTAACTTTTCAAACAATCTCCTATAGTTAGCCTCTAATATTTATATGGGCAATATTTTTTACCAACCCCATGGAAGAAGCAAAGCATCAAGAGCTTTGTGTGATTCAAACTTTTAAACTCTATAAATATATGTAATGCAAATTTATACATTGACTTCAAAATAAGTTTGTAGTATGTGTGTCTTCAGTATATTAAGAGCAAAGCCTACAAAATAAAGTTGAAAAACAAATGGACAATATTTTTTAGGGTTTATAAATTTTGTTTGCATGTATCTTGTATTTTGTTGGTAATATTAATCTTTATGTGAATATTGGTTTGCATGCACTCTTTATTTGCATTCATCAAGAACAAATCGACAATGTTTTTTAAGTTTTATAAACTCTCAATATGTATCTTGTATTTTGCGCATAAGACACTGCAAATTTATATGATTAATTTGCACTTTATTATGAAATATGTTAATTTGTTTATATGTAAACCATTGGTATTATTTATGGCAACAATTTTTTTTAAATAATCAACAAAACCTAAAAGTGACATCATTGTCTTCGCATTCTAAAGCAATGCATGTCAAATTAAAATCACATTAAACTTTTATTTAAAAACCATCTGTTTAAAGCTTGATATAATGCCAATGTTTTTTTTCCATGGAAAAAAAAATGTAATTTTATTACATCGTGGTGTACAAAATTACATCCTGTATATACACCTCTTGGTGTATTCTGTTACATTGGAATCTATAGTTGATTTCTATCTTTTGCATTTCAACAATGCTTCTACAATTTGTAACTTCCACAAAATAAATTTTTGTTTCTTTAGACTTTTTGGACACAGGTGTTGTTGTATGTGCTTTGTTCGACCCTCATTTAGGATTTTTTTTTGCATATATCATGCATATAGGATGTACAAAAACTTTGTTGTTGTATGTTGTTTAATCCAAAAAAGGTTGATGCATATATTCATATGCTTGTTCATTGTGATGTTCAATTATTTTCCATTGCCCCATAGCCAAATTAATCCCCTTAGCCAAATTAATCCCCTCTTTCGACCGATGGTTCACTTCTTTATTTTTTTTCCCTGTAGACATGTTAACAAACAAAGGTGTCAAAAGAGGTCTATAAACGAGCAATGCCTTCCACTAAGGCATCAAGTCTTGTGTTTAAGCATATTTGGGTGCCTTTTATCCAGTTTATGACATTTAAAGAGTCCCCATAGAATTTTAAAGAGGGACAACCCTTTTCAATGGCGAAAGCAATGAGTAATTTAAGGCTCAAAAGTTCTGCAAAGTTGTTTGTTCCTGGCCCAATACCAAAGGTCATAGTAAAGTAGTGTGATGTTGAAAGAAAGAGTCCACCTCCTCCACAGATGTTTTGTTGTGAAGCTCCATCAAAAAATCCCCAGGGGGGAGAACTGTCAATCTCGATCTCTTGTGGCTGCCTAGAAGAGGGTCTATGGCTCTGAGAGAAGAAGGAGGACAGTAGAGCTATGCTTTTGGATGATGTGATCTCTGGAAACAGAGGGACTCCCTTGAAGATGAAGGAATTCCGAGCGAGCCAAACCCCCCAGATGACCAATAAAGGAGGAGCTCTTAAATGTTTGAAAGCTCTTGTTTTCCACCAAGAAATCCAAGAGTGTTCCAAGTCCCTACCTTCCCAAACACATTGCAAATCTAACCGTCTGGAGGTTTCAGTCCAAACTTTGGTGATAAACCTACACTTTAGAAAGAGGTGTAAAATATTCTCTCCTTCAGATTTGTAAAGAGAGCACCAGCCGGGGCCAAAGAAGTTTCTCTTCTGAAGGTTATCCCAAGTCGGAACTTTATTGTGCAAGACATTCCACATAAACAGTCTTGTTTTTGTAGGACTTTTGATCTTCCACAATTTTCTCCACCACCAAACATGCTCTTGGAGGCCTAAATCCAAGTTATATTTTAGATAATCCAATTTTGGAGAATAAATCCCTGAGGGAGCCAGATCCCAAATCAATTCGTCTTCGCAATCCATGAGTCTTATGTGTGAGGACTTTAAATAAAAAAAATGTATCGTTTCAGTTCTAGTGTTTCTTCTTTGCTTAAACCCAGCCTGTTTGCATCCGTCCATCCCTGTGACCATAAGGTGGAGCGACTATGGTCCGCCAAGTTGTTTAAATGAGAAAAAACCAAAGTATGTAGATGTTGAATTAACTGCTCTCAAAGTATGTGTTTACCTTCGTTCCCTAGCCAAGGGTCTTTCCCTATTCTGAAACGGTTTCCATTACCGAGTTTCCAAGCTAAACCATTTTCAATTAGTGGGAAAGCGTTTAAAATTGCATTCCAGATCACCGAGGCCCCCTTTTTGGATTTTTGTTGACTTATGATCCAAAACTTCAGTGGGACTAGTTCAATATATTTGTGAATAATGACATTTTTCCAGTGGTTGGTAGTGGTTATAATGTGCCATCCCCACTTGGTCGCCAATGCTTTGGGAAAGAGGAAAATATTTTTCAGGCCCCAACCTCCCATTGCCTTTGGGACGACAATTTTATCCCAGCAGACCCAAGGGATTACATGAGCTTCCTTTTTTCCACTCCAAAGGAATTTTGAGGTGATTTTTCTTGCTACTTCCAGAATTCCTTTAGGGATCCAAGAGAGGGACATCCAATAAATCGAGATGGCTTCCAAAACTGATTTCACCAGTACCATTCTGCCTACGCGTGAAAGCCACCGATGACTCCAGGTATTTAGTCTTTTGTCCATTTTCTTCAAAAACCACTTCCAATCCTCTTTCCTGTAATCATTTGGTTTTAGTAGAAAACCCAAGTACTTTATACCATTGTCTAAAGTCTTCCTTTCAAAGGGGAAAAGTAACCTGACGGCTTGCTCTTCTTCTTCAGATAAGAGATGTGTAGAGAGGGAGGATTTTCTATCATTGATTTGCATCCATGTTGCTTTTGAGAAAAGGGAAAGAACGTTCCTTAAGACCTCAGCTTCCTTTCTAGATCCTCCACTGAAAATTAAAACATCGTCCACGAAAAGTAGGTGTGTGATATACAAAACATGAGAGATTTTGATTCCAGAGAAGATGCCTACACTCTTTGCATGCCTGATTTCTCTGTTGAGTCCTTCCGCTACTAATAGAAAGAGAAGTGGTCATACGGGACACCCTTGTCTGAGACCTCTTTGTGAGGAAAATAAGGAAGAAGCTGAGCCATTTATTAGGACCGCAAAGGAGGCCGAAGTGAGGCAGTTCATGACCCAATTTATGAAGGGAACATCAAAACCTAGATGAGTAAGTAATAACATAATGTATAGCCAGCTTACTCTATCATATGTTTTTGAAAGGTCGATCTTTAACACTACTCCTTTTAAACTTCTTGTCTTCATGCTATGAAGTCCTTCTTGTGTTGTACCTATGGCTTCATGGATTTGTCTTCCTTCCAAAAAGCCAAACTATTGTTCTGAAATATTTTTAGACAGGATTCTTTTAATCCTTCTAGCAATTACTTTTGAGACGATCTTGTAGGCGCAATTACAAAGAGAGATTGGTCTGAAGTCGTCCAGAGACTCTGGGTTATCCGTCTTTGGGATAAGTGCTAGGAATGTAGAGTTAAGGCTCTGAGGAATTCGGCCTGACATCCTAGTGTCCTCAATCATCTTCGGCAAATCAGGTCCTACAACCTCATAACAGCCCAGCAAAAATTCGATAGTCCATCCATCTGGGCCTGGGATTTTATCTTTTTGGAATCTGTGAAGCACTTCCAGGAGTTATTTTTCTGTAACTTCTTCCATCATGAGTCGATTGTTTGCTTCCTCAACAAATTTGGGAAAAAATTGTGCCACTTGAATTACTTATTCTATAGAAGCTTGGGTCTCTGCTTTGAAAAAGTTTTGGAAGTAATTTTTCCCCAGTTTTGACATTCCTTTGAATGTTGTTTCCAAGTTTCATGTCGAGTCCTTCAATTGCCAAATAGTATTGATGTTTTTCCTTCCTTTGGCAAAGCTTGGAAGAACTTTGTGTTTTCATCTCCAATCTCCAGCCAAATAGCTCTACTCTTTAATATCCAGGATTCTTCCTTCTCCTTGAGTAGTGTGTTCCTCCTTTTCTCCAGATGGAGTAGATTGATTTTTGAATCATTTGTGGCGAAAACTCCCCCCTCTTCTTCCAAGAATCTTTGTAAATCGAGTTCGATTTCTTTTAATTCCTTGTCCTCATTTTTCCTTTTTGGGAGGCCCAGGGTTTTACCACTTCTTTGATCCTTTTCAGATTTTCTGCGAACTGGAAAGCTGCCAACTGAGGAAGATCCTGTCTAAAGGGGATCCAATGTTCCTTTATCAATTCAAGAAAGGAGTCATATTCTAGCCAAGTTTTTTTAGATTTAAAGGGGTTGGTTGGCTTCTTAGAACCCTGTCTGAATTCTAGGAAGATTGGATAGTGATCTGACAAACCTCCAAAACCAATCCACTGCTTTAAAGTTAAGTGTTTTTCCAATAGAGAGTCGATTATCAAGAAACGGCCCGGTATTTTTGCAACTCCTTCTACTCCTACCCTGTTGTTTTTCCATGTAGGCTTGAGTAGAATAGGGTCAAGGTACGATAATATGCACTCCGCAAATTTTTGACAGAAAAAATATGCCAGAGGATCAGGCCTGGCGTTGTCCCCCCACACTTCTGAAGGACCCAGAGAGAGGTTTAAAACTCCCCCTAATATTAGTAGCTCTTTAAAGAAATACTTTGTGAGAAGAGAGTCCCAAAAATGTTTTTTTTTCTGATAGGGTCCATAGATGTTTAGGATATGTATGACATCCTTAAGATTCGGGGCCAAAACCGTAATACCAAGTTCATAATCCAAACTCCAATAGTTAATGACTTGAAAGTTGTGTGTGTTCCAACCTGTGGCCAGACCCCCAGACCTTCGCATAGCATCCATTGTAACAAACTTCCATCCCGGGAGGAGAAGTTCCAAGCTGGACTTTACCTCTTCACCTACTCCCATCGTTTCTTGTAGGAGTAACACATCTGGGTGTCTGTCGAAATCACCCTTTTTAGGGAAAGTTTTTTTAGGGCACCTGCCAGACCCTTGTAGTTGAAAGACATAATCTTCATCCTGGAACCTTACCCCGGGGCCTTGATGCTCTAAGTGCTCATTTAATTGATTGTTGTTTTCGGAACAGAAGATCCATTCTGGCTTTTGATTGAGCTTTTGAAAACATGGATCTTCTCCCGTGGCCTCCCCTGTCCGGGGAAGAGATTTCCTCCTTTCCCAGTCCTCCCATGGAAAGGGCACCTTTTTGAGATATTCGGAAGCAACGGGAGGTTGAAGACTCGTTTTAGAGGGAGGGGGATGAGGAGGATTCTTCTGGAAGGCAAATTTTCTTGCGAGAGAGTGGGTCGTCCTAGAGGGAAGTTGCCTTGTAATTTTCTGAGATTCTCTCATGAAATGGCAAAGAGACATTGTTTAAAGATATGTTTTTCAGAGCCTCCAACCACTCATTGCCCTCTAGTGTCAAATTTTTAATTAAAACAGTAATAGGAGGAGAAGAAAGTAGAGGATTACCTGAGACCAGAGTCCTTGAGCTTCCCTAATAAAGAGTAGTGAGGCTTGTTTTCTCATGTCCTTTCTTCGCTTGTCTTTCAGGTGAAGGAGAGCAATCCTTCTGATCAGTTTCCTTTGTGGCTTCTGTGGACCGTACTGGAACCATTGAAAGGGGTGTTGCCTTTTCTGAACTAGTTTCCTGCCTGCTGCTATCAACTTGTGTCGTAGCCTTTAATTTGGCTTTGTAAAAAGTGCATCCTTTAGCTCTTAAGGGAAAGTGGTAGTTTGCCACCAGGTGCCCATACGGATGGCATCGACAACATCTAAAGGGGAGGTTTTCATAGTCCGATAAATTGGAGTGTGTGAAGTTCCCCCAACTTAAGTCGATTTCCTCTCCAATCCCTTCTCTGACATTTAGATTGACTAAAATTCTTGTGACTTTTCTTTGTTTTGTCTCCTCGAAGGATAAGTCTCCTTCAAGAAATTCACCCAGGAAATTTCTGAATGGTTTGAAGTAGTCTAGAGACCAGAACTGAAGAGGAAGAGCTGGGAGTCGGACCCAAATGGGGATTTTGTCTAGTTTCTCTCTGCTTGCATCAAAAAGTGGGTTTCAAGGCTTTAGGAGGAGGGGAGAATTATTGATGCTCCAATTTTTGCCCAAAGCCCATTTAGCATGTTTTGGTTGAAGAAAATTGAAGGCAAACCAGTTTATGCTTAATTTAGTAGCCTCTGGGGCATAGCCAAGGTGTTCTTCCCATACTGAATGGGTTCACTCTACAATGGTTTTGAGAGCAAGGGATTTGTCATTGGCTCTCCCAACTAATGTTTGATTTGACAGCTGCAAAACCTTGTTCATACCTATCTCTTCCCCAAGCACAAGGTTACCCACTTTTCCTTTGGATTTGAGTCCTTTCCTTTTCTATTTTTTCCGCGCACTATAGAGTCCCCTGGTATCCCAACAGTCCTTTGGTCTAAAATCAGGGGAGAAAACCCCTCTTTCCTGAGTGAAACCCCTCTATTCTTTGACATCAAGATGAGCAGAAATAAACCCTTTGGAGGGGATTGGAAACTCCTAAGAGACTGCTTGACAAAACTCCTCGCTTCTGTGGGTAAACCCTGTGATGGAATGGGCCTTGGCATCCCCTCGTGAAATATCGCTTCCTTTGTGATCTGGACTAGTAGAGGACGGAGAGCGAAGAAAACCCCCTTCCACTTGAGAGAGCCAGACCAATGCTAGGTCGTACGAAGAACTATAGGAGGAGGGGAGGCCTCCTTCTTAGACAAGAGGATCTGAAGCCAAAAACTCTGAGAAAGACCCAAAACAACCAACAAAAGAATCGTTCCTGGAAGGTTAGAAGGTGGTAGCCTACTTACCAGTAAGGGGGAGAGGAGGCTCAGGGGGAGAAAATAGAGCTTGTTTGAGTGGTGAAAAATCATCTTTCAGGAACCCCAGTCCAGTGTTTATCTCGCTCGAAGGATGTGGAGAGGCCACATGTTCTGGCGCCTTGTCCATATCTAACTCTCGTCGTTCCACGTTCGATAACCCAAGTTGTTATGCGGTGTAGTCGCAGTCGTGGCAACCGCAACTGCAGACTGTGTGAAGACCAAGAAAACCACCCGAGCCTCTGCGGAAAAAAACTGTGAAAACCTAGGGAGAGTTTTGATCCTTACCGAAGTGGTTTGTAAAGAGTGACCGAAAAAAGTTAACCACAGTCGCGGACCTCAGTGGATATAATGTCAATGTTATATACAAGGTTATTAAAATTATTCTTTATAGAGTTTCAAATTTTAAGTAAACTACTAAGTTTGATATAGCAACATTATTTATCTAATCATATAATGTTTTTATTTTTATTCTCTAAGTTAAAATTAATTAAATGATATTAAATGGTTTTGAATTCAAATTTTAATATAACATCATATATATATATGTTTGATGGTATCTTGTTTATGTGTATTTGATCATGCTTTGGAGTGTTGTGGATAGGACTAATATGCCAGAACTTTTGTTCATGAAATTGTTTTAAAAAGGCTTTTTCAATTTACACTTGTGACATTGTGAGTAGTTATTAACACCTAGATCTGTCCAATTTTACTTTATTTTTTTAAGGCATGGAGTATCTACTATTACTTTTTTTTTGCTTTTAGGCTATAAATAACACATTATTACAAGTTTTATGTGTTTCATAATTACTTTAGATTTTTGTTTTGTACTACATATAACTACTACATGAAAACATTTTTAAGAGGGGGTAAAAGTAGCTTTGTTGTTAATTTCACTTGTTTTTTATGTAAGACTAATGATGATATTGACTAAATTCGAGAATGATATTTAAACTGACTAATACTCTCTTGATACAAAAACTCATAAAATTGAAAATTTCCTATTATACATAAATGTTTATAATGATTGTATACATATTAGTAACTCTGCAACTCTTAGGATCTGTATGCAACTTAAACAACAGAAAATTGTGATTTTGTTCAAATTTGTATCGTCAGATTTCGACAAAAAAGATCAAAACATAGAACGTTTAGACAATGCCCATAAACAATTATAAAATTGTAACTCTTTTTTTTCAATATCGAAAAAAATACTTATATTAATGAATATAACAAGTCGTTTACAAAATTCTATGTGTTTTTAATTCCCTATTACATCGTCATACACTGGAGGTATAACTGCACTCCACAAAATAAGATCCTTCATCATACACTGGAGGTATAAGTGCAGTCCACAAAATAAAGTCCTTCTGATTTTACATATCATGTTTCAAAATGACAAAATATCAAATTCTTCAACTTTCCTACAGAAATATATTAGTTGATTGGCATTCTTTCAAATCTCTTTGTTTGAAATCATGTACCCATTGCATGGTATATCCCACCTTCTTTCAGCTGCATTGCTTGATTTGATAGCTGATCAGCTTCCTTATTATATGCTTTGTATATGTGTTGTGCTTTTAGTTGTTGAGACTTCCCGCTCAACACTCGATTTTTTTTCATCCAAGGCTGAAGAGAAACCACCTGTAAATTGTTTTCATGAGAAAACCAGTCAATAATAATCTTCGAGTCTCCTACCAGTTGTAATATTTTTACCTTTTTGTAAAATGCAAATTATAAAGTACACCACAGTGCTAAAATTTCACCACTGGTATTGGTTCCAGTGCCACAGCTCATCTTAAGGCTGAAAGTACCCAAAATTGGACATTTTAAAATTGCTCCAGCCCCACATTTTGTGCCCTCACATTATGAGGCACCATCAAAGAAACCCACTGCCAGATTACAGTCTAACAAAGGAGGCCTAGCAATCCTAACAGGATAAACAATCTGAGAGTTTTTGTTTTCACCCAAGTCATGTAATAATTTGTTGCAAACCCTGACTAGAGATGGTGGATGTTCCTCAAAAATAACCAAGTTCTTGTGCTTCCAAATCTCCTAGCAAATATAACAAGGAACTTCTTTCCATTATTCCATCTTCCTTATCCAAAACTAAAAACACTCATTAATCTATCCTCCCTCCCAGAACCTTTTTAGTATTAGTTCCCTCAAGATTGAAATACATATATCTTTGGTGAATTGGCACTCAACAAACAAATGATTCAATGTTTCCTCATTTTCCCCACACAGTACACATATGCTAGGTCCAATCAACCCTCTTTTTGTCAAATTTTCCCGGGAGAGAATTTTATGTTCAAACATTAACCAACAGAATAATTTAACTTTAAAAGGTATATGCCACTTCCAAAGTTCTATGTACCAAAACAATTAACATCCCTCCATATCCTCCAGTATTTGTACTTCATAAGCTTGTTTTGCATTAGCATGTCCTCTTTTGGTATTCCACGGCCATAATAATGTATCATTTTTTGCATTTAATTCAAAACCCGACCCAACTAAACCTTTAACATATTTATCCCATTCCTCTTTCTTCCCTCCCTCTAGTCCAAGAGTCTTTGCCTTCTTTCATCTTAATCTACTTGGATCCTCAAGATCAATTGACCCTGCTTGTGCCAGAAATTTTATGCCTTGTGCCTGCAGAATACTAATTAAATTTTTTGAGAGTTTATAATAAGATTGTGACCCAATCATTGGATCTTCTCCAATTCTAATGTCCCACCCATTTCCAGACTTCCAGACAAGCCAATCAGTTAAGATGGATAATGAGGAAGTTAAATCTCTCCAACAGTTTGACATACTAGCCCAGTTTTTCTTGCCTTCCCTAAACCAATCAACAACAGTTTTATTTTTCAAATATTTTTTGTATGCCACTTCATGCCAAAGTCCAGGAACCATAAGGCATATCCACGGGATTTTGGCTTCCAATGCTTTTCCAAAAGAGAAAATATTTTTTATACCCCACCCTCCTGTCTTTTTTGGTTTAGCAATTCTTTTCCAGTTTACCAAGTGCATACCTTCTTTAATTTTTTTCCCAGTCCATAAGAAACTAAACATCCTTCTTCTTATTTTATTTAGTAGGCTTTTTGGAATCTTAGCCAATGAAATCCAGTAAACATGTATGCTTTCTAATACAGATTTTACAAGAGTTACCCTACCCCCTAAAGTAACCCATATATGACTCCAATTTGAGATTCTTTTTTCAAATTTTTTCTCAAGCCAGATCCAGTCTGCCACTGTATAGTAGTTTGGTTTAATGAAGAACCCCATGCACTTAAAACCAACATCTGTTGGTTTAACTGCAAATGGAAAAATCTCTTTCAAAACTGAGAGCTCCTCTTCTGTCCACCCTGCTTCCAGAAATAAAGACTTTTGTGGGTTGAAGGACATCCCCATCGCATTGCAGAATAGATCAAGTACCTCCTTAAAAAAATTTCATTCTATGATGGTTCCATTCCCAAATAATAATACATCTTCCACAAACAGTAAGTGTTTAATTATTAAACCTTTTGCCACTAAAACACCTTCAATTTTCCTTTATACAACCAGCTTTTGGATGGTTCTACTCAATCCTTCTAGAACAAGTAGGAACAGTAATGGGGATAACGGGCATCCTTGCCTAAATCCTCTTAAACCTTTTAAAAAACTGGAAGGGCTACCATTAATTAAGACAAGAAGATTTGCAATAGTTACACACCCCATAATACAATCTATTGTCTTTGGACTCAATCCAACCTGAAGTAAGACTAACCTTAAGAAACCACAATCCACTTGGTCATATGCCTTCATCATATCCAGTTTAAGGACCAAAGCTTTGTTATTTTTTATCTTTATACTAGGTAAGGCTTCATGTGCCACTACAATGGCATATGTTATTTGTCTACCCTCCAGAAAGCCAAATTTTTTCTTTGATATACATGTTGAAAGAGAGGCTTTAATTTTGGCTGCAATAATTTTTGAGATTATCTTGTAAGCCAAATGATAGAGTGAATTGGTCTAAACCCCTCAAAAAATTTTGGCTTATAACTTTTAGGAACAAGAGCTAGAAAGGTAGCATTTAGGGCTCTTGAAACCCTACCTTTCTGTCTAGACTCTTCAACCACCTCCAGTAGTTCATTTCCCAAGAGATCAAAGAAATCCATGAAAAATTCAACAGTCTAGCCATCCTGCCCATAAATTTTTGAGGCAGCAAAACCTTTAAGGGTTGACAGTATTTCAGGTAAAGTAACAGGATCAACAATTCTAAGGCCCTCTTCCTCAGAGAAAATCCTAGGATAAGCACTAATAAATTCCAGATGATTTGAGATAGTGAGGTTTTCCTGAGACTTAAACATGTTATGAAAATAACCATTGGTTTCCTTTTGTAGGCCATGTTGATTTGTGACTTTGGATCCATCATCCTTAGTAATATCCTAGATAGCATTAGCTTGTTTTCTAGAATTTGCATATGCATGGAAAAACTTAGTATTCTTGTCTCTTGATGCGAGCCAATTTATCCTACTCTTTTGTCACCAAGTTTCCTCCTCCTGCTTTAAGAGGAACATTTTTCTCTTTTCTTTTTCTAGTACCAATACTTTTTCATCCTCATTCTCAAAACCCCCGGGAAAGTCAAAATAAAGAGTGTCTAAGTCAAATTCAAGTTGCATCAATTTCTCCTTTACCAAGAGTTTTTTATTTATTTCCCACTTAATAACCAATGACTTAAGCAGTTTGAGTTTTTGAACAAGAGAGTCCATAGGATTTAAAATCTTTGTCTCCAAGAACTTGTTCCAAGACGATCTCACTAAGTTTATAAAATCTGGTTCCTCCAGCCAGAAAGAATTGAATTTAAAAGAATAATTGTACTTTTCCTTCTCTTGTTCTAAATGTAGAATCACTGGCATATGATCGAAAATCTTAATATTATTCACCCAAGATCTGTATTTGCGTCCAGACAAGGCTAACTCCTCATTTATCAAAAATCGATCCAATCTCTTAGCAATGTATTCTTGATCACCCCTCCCATTTCTCCAGGTAGTAAGAATTTTTACTGGCTCAACATCAACCAGACCTTCATCTTGAATCATTTGGCTAAAATAGGAGTGCATTGAATCAGATCTAGAGTGGGGACCCCACACTTACCTATTTGAAATGGCAAAATTTAAATCACCTCCCAAAACTAGGTTGTGATCTTTGAGCAACCCATCCCTCTTAATCTTATCCCAGAATTCTTGTCTGTCTCCATAAGGGCCATAGCAATTAATCAACTTCAGTTTTTTTGTTTAAACCCTTTACCAAACAATCCAAGAGAATCCCAAGGAAAGAATCGATATCCAATTCCAATGGGAGCGTGGACTCTGCAATGTCGTCTATGTCAGTAATAGGAGAAGTTCGTTGCAACTCCATCTCCAGAGCGGTCTCTGAATCGGAACAGTAGGAAGGCGGAATATTTCGAACCCCGGGACAAGAGTGTTTCAGGTGTCTCGTTGCCTTACAGGCTGCACACCTAAAAGGAACCCCAAGGTAATCCAACCTTTGTTGGTACAACCAACCGCGCCATTCGATAACAAGGTCTGCAGGTAAACCTTGTTGCAAGTCGAATTCAATCAATATTCGCCCAACCTATCTATCCTGACCTGCTAAAAATTGTGGATCAACGTGCAAGAATTTACCCAATGTGTCACCAATCGCCTTGAAAGCCTCCAGGTTCCATAATGTTAGTGGACAACCAGGCAGAAGAACCCATAAGTGTCGAAAGCGAAAGTGATCCTTCTCATGATTAAATTAATGAGTCCAACGCTTCAACATGAGGCTCCCATTCTTATCAAGCCAGACCCCATCCAAAATTGCCGCAACGTCCTCCAAAGAATTAAAGTTGAAACAAAACCAGCCTTTTACTAAAATAAATACCTCAGTGGTGTAGCCCAATACTGGGCACCAAAAGTCTTCTATCCATCTGTGAATGTCCTTAGACGACATCGACCAGTAGCTAAATCGACCCACAACTAATCACTAAAACTCATGATATTCCAATACTGAAATTCCAAAACACATGGAGACGGCATATCCCACAGCTTGTAAGATTCACGGCTTGTAAGATTCTAAAACCATGAAGACTATTTACTTTGATACTAAATTTTAGTGGTGTACATTTCTATATAAGAAATACACGTGAGAGAAAAAATTACGTATCCAAACAAAGACTTATCATAGTGTTTGTGTAATCCAAAGCTATGAAACAAAATTATAAAACCTATATTAAAATCATAAGATATAGCTCAAAATAATTTTAATTGTTAACTATCTTCATCATATTTGTTAATATGATGTATGTAAAATTTTAATGTGATATGTTCTCTCATTTCAAATTCATTCTTAAAATTAATTTAAAAAGAAAAACGATTTTAAAAAAATAACATTTTTTAAGTTAAACACTAAAATTATGTTTTTAATTAGATAAAAACTTTATTATATAAAACATTTTATCAATTTAATGAAATGTCACAATTATCACCATGAAACTAAATTTAACAATGCATTTTGTAAACACATATTTAAAAAAATATATATACATTTATTTATTTGTATAACAATGTATCATCTTACCCCAGATGGGATGACATCTCGCCAGAGAAAGAATGTTGGCGCACATGTAGCTAGGGGAGTTATCAACCCTAGTCGTTGTCCCTACCCCCACACCATTTGATTGACGGGCCTTAACATAGCAGTAATGATAGTACGTTGCTCTACCTTTGGGAAGTTAATGGCTATACATGCGAACCAACTCTGGAGTACTGAAGCAGGTACTCATCCTTGGGCTAATATCACTTCGGCTTCCATGGTGCCCCCCACTAGCATTCAACCGACCTCTATGAAGGTAACAACTCCTGGGCAATCTGTCATTTACCATATTAAGTTGGCTCTCTAGTTCTCTCTGTCTTCCGTGTATTCTTGTTGTGGACTTTCTCCTGTCGCCTCCTTACCATTGTTGGTCACCTCTCTTAGCCTCCTTTTCACCAGTGTGACTCCTCTAACCTAGTTTTTACCTCCACTGCCCATTATTCGTTGTTATCCTTCAACCATGCCCAGAGAGCATGGCAAACCCAAAAGAGGGCCATTGTATTACAGTTTCATAGCGAGGCGCAACCGCCCTGACCCTTCGCAACCTTCCCCTCTGACCAGATCCCCCGGAAGAGGCCATAATTGGACTGAGACTCCCCCACCCTCCCCTCATGCCCAAAACTTGCCTCCACCCCTTTCTGAAAATATGCATGATAGGGGAAGCTGCCCGGTGGAGGAAGAATTTTCTCCTCTTGAGTTGCAACCCTTGGAAACCCCACTCGAACCTAGCATCATCACCAGACCCCAAGCCCGGCCTATGGATCAAGGAAGTTGCTTGGTGGAGGAATAAATTCCTCCCAGCTGGCTGGCAAAGTGGATAGCTAGGAATTCTAGCCCCGGGATGGATAGGGAAGAAACTCCACCGACGGATTTCGATATGGATACAACTCCTCTCGTGGATGCGGATGGGAAAATTGAGCATCCTATGCCCAATCCTCATCGCTTTTCGGACGACTACCTACAACTAATCTTTGATATACGGCGAAGTCTGAAGGATCAAACTAGGAATCAACGCACTCTCATTTGACGCATGGACCTCCTGTTCAACGCCTTGTCAGATGTTCCAGAGAAAACTCGATGTCTGACCTATGGACAAAGGTTCATCTTTACCTACGACACTGATGGACGCCCGGGTTTGCGAAATTTCTAGCTTCTCTCTATGTTTACATATCAGGAATTGGCTTCAGCGTTTTCGAGTTTTGTTAAATTTTATGATCTATAGCTACAGCCATGGTGGCCATGTTCTCTAGTGCATGGCACCAGACACATCTCATGTAAGTAATCTGAAAACTATCAAGTTGAACTCTAAAAATACCATTATGATTTCCAAATGTTTCTGTAAGCCACTTGTTATGGTTTCCCTTATGTGGTGGACTAGGTGGCAAGCAAAGAACAATGTACTTTTTTAAGCTCTCAAGGTAATATATTTTAATCTCTTTTATTTACAAAAAAAAACAATGTACCATCTTAATTCCATGCCATAAATTGTTACATTTGATAATAACAAATACAAATTCATCCACTTTCCATGTATGTTGAAAGAACAATAGAGTGAAATAATGAGATCATGAACGTTGGAGGGGTAGATGGAAGGTAAGGGTTTCAGGGATTTTGCAAGACGTAGTTGGAGTAGGCGACAAGTGGCTTAGGATTGTCGTTGGTTTGCAGTGATGGATGGTTATACATCGTTGGTCGACAATTCAAAGGATACACTATCAAAGGACATGATCTTTACAAATCCGGTCATAATTTTGAGTGTAGCTCTTTCTTCATAGGTTGATAGCTTGTTTGGCAAGAAGAGAACACCTAGTATCTCATCAATTGGTGTGCCATCTGGATCCAGACAATTTGGCTAGCCTCGCAGATATTTGGGGGTAAACTATTTAGATCTAGATCCAATAATTATGGTTCGCACAGGCTAGCGTCCAAGGGTTTTCCCAAGGTCAAAGAAGTTCAAATCCCACTAACTATTTCGCAAGGTTTTGTCA
>JASDQU010682943.1:0-45944 GCA_032191745.1 Picea mariana
TGGATATGGTTTTTGTAACCATATTAAAACTATATACTATATTTAAACCAACTAAAACCAACAAGTGGATATGCCACAGGAATCTAACCCCGACCTCCACTGTGTTAACAATAGGTTATAACAATTGAACCAACGCCCCAGATTTAGCGGAGATTCCACCAAAATTAGTACGTAAGTTACAACTAAATGTGGAGGTGGTTTTGGAGGTCTCCCTATTTAATGGGAATGAATTCCAATGCATAGAAATACATTTTTATGCAGATATTTTAGTCTCGTAAAGTGTGACAAGAGTACAAAGGGTACGAGGCTACATCGTAAAGCATGTCGGGGATCAACTTGATGGAATTTCAAGTATTTTATATCATTTTTGCATGATTTTTCATTAGGAATTCAACAGTGCACTATGTTTTTGAAGTTGAGTAATTTGTAAAAGGGTCATTGTATTATTTTTCATGTTAAGGGGAGTTTGGGGCACTGTAAGCAAAATATAGCTAATTTTATACTCATTTTCTCAGTTTTTTGAGAGGAATGCAAGGGTGATGTTATTTTCTTCATCAGAGTAGCATATTTGAAGGGAATATTCATCTCTTGTATTGTAAATTCTTCTTATTGTACTTGAAGCATGTGATCATTAATAAAGTGATTATGCATTTGCTTATGTAAGATGGATTATGCAAATTATGATCATCAATTAAAGTGTTTGGTTAAGTATGATTCATGACTTCCATGTTATAAGCATTGTCAATAAAAGATTTTGGAATAAGAAAGTGGTATTGAACTTAGTGATATTTTTCAGATCAATTGTTGTATAGGTTCTATCCATTTTTTAATCAATTGCATAAGATTTGGGGGGGGGGGAGATAAATCATAAAGACTTTATTTTAACCTTAATTGGTGCATTTTTAAACTCTAATAAATCTATGAAAGTTTAATACTTATACTACAACAACATATTGGCTTCAAATACTTCCAAAATCTTAGAGAAATCAGGTATGTATATCATATGATTTGAATGTTATCTATGATCGATTATGGGGTAAATTAATTCTGATTTTGTGTGTAATAGTAAATCAAGGATAAAATAAATGTCTCATGCACAAACCATAAAGGAGAAGAACCTAGCAGTTGTTGTGGATGCCCCTATTATCATATCAAACTCAAGTATGTTCACAGAAACCATATTCTTTGATGGGAGGGGACATTTCCCAAGGTACGATGTGATCTATCTCATCTTCCAGAATAAAAACTTCCCATCCAATGATAAAGAAATATATGCATATAATAATATCAAAAGGAGCAGCATCCACACTATAACTTCTCACCTGATTATATTCCCATACAACAATGCTACACTGTGGTGTTTTACACACCTCCAGAAAGACACAACCACCATAGTCAATGAATCCAAAGTTTTGATTGCTTCTCTGAAGCCTGGAGATATTAGGATCAAGCATCAAACCCCTAATACCACCATGTCATTGAACGAGCCATTCTTGGAGAAGTTTTGGGTAGAGAATGAAGATTTCAAAGAATTGATGGAATATTGGTACAATGACGAGCTGAGATGTGTCAAGAAAGGGGAAAATATATATCCCATCTCAATACCTAAAAGAACCATACAAGTTATTGAACACCATGATATACAGACTATACAGTGAGGAAACCAACACACATTTCAGGATGGAATGGTTTATGATGGTGTATACCATGGTGAAGACAATACAAGTATTCAACTGGGCCAACATCATGGAATTCAACATATTCAACGGAGCCAAGGAAGCACTAGGTATGAAAATCCCTTGCTTTTATATGTTGGCCTACCTTATTGATGTAATCTTCTCTGCCATCCATTTTCCTTATTTTTAATGGAGTGTTACTCCAATTCAACCCCCCATTCACATTTATTTCTCAAAGTTTTGGGATTTAAATTACAAAGAACATGTTTACAGCGTCTGTGATTATTTCCTTGCCCCTCTGTACAAGGTAATTTTCAGGATTTTCCCACACAAGATATTGCAAGGGGCCATAACAACCCTAAAATAAATTGGGGATTGGTATGTCAAAAAGTATTATACCTATATCAGGGTATATGGAGGTACTAGGATGCCACACCTCTTACCCAAGTATGTGCCTAACAAGCTACTATCCTGAGAAGTTGTATACCATATGGTAGAGAAAGGAATCATAACATATATATATATATGAGAAAGACAAGAAATATTGGCCCAATTTCCCATTGCACATGGTAAGGTATACATTTTATAATAAACCACATGTTGATAAGGAAGGATCTGAAGGAAATATGTTTATGCACAGGGAACATAAAAGGGCACTATCCCCGTAATATAGTGTATGACCATATCAAATCGGTCAAGTTGACACACCAAGTCATACATGAAGTGAACTTTGTTGAAGACCTCTTCAAAGGAGATTTATTTTTTGAAGAAGTGTTACAGAGGCTACAAGATGGTCCAGTCGGAGAAAAGATCCAAAAGGAAGAATATTAAGAGAGTATTATAGTGAAGGAACAATTCAAAATGTTACTACAAAATGAAAAATAAAATTCAGAGGATAAGGAAAGGGAAGAAGCATAGAAAGTTGAAGACAAAGTAAATAAATCCAGGGAAGTAGAAGAGAGATTCCAACAAAGGAATAAAGTAGAGTTATAAAACAAGAGCACAAATAGGATGAGAAGAAGAAAAAACATGAATTCCTTAAGAATGATGTTGGAGAAAANAAACAAAAATAAGTTGAATTAAATAGAAGGGTAGAGGAAGAAGAAGAAAAGGAAAATAAGAAGAAAGAGGATGAATTAAACAAAGTTATGGAAAATCCTAGTGCAAGTATAGTTACTATTCCTATTGAAGAATGCACTCCTATGATGGTTGTCCCGGGAAATTTCACTTATACATCTCAGGTACTAGAATTGGATGATGTTATAGTAGTTTTAGGTGAGTATTATTACATCAATAAGGATAAGGAAATAGAGAGGAGAACAAATAATATAAAAAGAGGAGAATTTACCCTCAAGAAGGAATCCTCTAAAAGAAACATCAAATGGAAGGCACGAACAGACCCAAAAGAAAATTCAATACAGACTGCTTCAACCCTAAATGCATTTGCAGGTGAAAATGCTACGTCAGTATATGAATTAGGTGAAGCATTGGATATATCTAGGATCAAGGTAGTTGATCTTAGAGATATGAACACCATAAGAGACAAACTAGATGATGAATTTTAAAATAATCTAACACAATAGAACAACTACATAAAGAAGAAATATGAAAGGAATTAGAGCTCCAGGAGAATAATTTGAATGTTGAGCTTGAAAAACAGGCTAGTGCAAATCATAGATTACACCAAGAAGAAATAAAAGATCTCAAGATTATACACTCAAAATAAATGGAAAAAATCAAGACAAAATATGAACAAGAAATGGCAAGCTTACAAGAAAAAATCTTAGAAGTAAGCATCTACAATGAGAAGTTGGAAAGCAAACTCTGAAAGTTGAAGAAACATAAACAACTCCTTGAAAAGACCACAGAAGAAATATAAAAAGGAGTTATAATCCTGGGAACTATTAAAGCAGAAGCCATGCATGCCAGTGAAGAAGTCAAGAGTGTACAGAAGGAATGATTTTTTGTATTGAATGGAATTCAAAGGAGCAGAAAAGACCAAATCAAGCTTGGTAGTCAATTGGAAATCACAAGGAACAAAGACTAAAAGGCTCAAAATGCCTTTAAAATAATTACATGCTAGAAATATTTGTTTAATGATACACCCAGTGCCCTATCAGTCTACACAACTAGACAAAAGATCAAGGATCGAGTCTTCTTTGATACTTGTAAGCCCATCATGATTGGTATTAATGTCAGACAATTGGCTTAGGTTGATGGAAAGTTGGTTTGGATTGTTGGTTTTCATTGATGTCAACCCTTAGAGAGTGATATTATAGATTGATGTCAACCCTTGGAGAATTATGGTAGCGAATTATGGTAGCACAAATGTAAGGGTAAGGGACTTGAGTTTGTTTGAGGTATAAATGAATGAATATCAATGAATATGAAGGTAAGACTATTCTATATGGATATTACATGTCATTTCATTTTCGTTGATATGTGTAACGCCACGTGGTTCCTCACGGTAAGTGAGATATGGCCTTGTGAAGTTGGAGGACCCCCAAGAGTATTCTAGAAGCCCCTAGAAGGTCAACAAGAAGTAAATTATTCTACAAAATCTTTAGGAAGATTCATGGTCAATGTGGTTGCAAGGAGAAATTAATTAAATAATAAAGTTGGCAAAGTGGCTAAGTGGACAAAGTGGTTAAGTGGATACTTCTATAGGAAGCTACTTGAAGAGTATAAATAAGAGAGCAAGGGTCTCCCATTAGCACCTATTGAGAATATTGAATATTTACAAATGAATGAGGTAAACAAAGGAGATCTAAGGAGAAATTCAAAGGGAAGGTGAAGTAAAGAAGGATAAAATTCAAAGGAGGATAAAGTCTTTTTATGATGCTTTCTAAGGTATGTTATTTACAATTCATCCCACAATTTTCACAATAAAAAAAAATTCTAGAATGATTCAGATAGAGAAATATGGAGAATATTGAGAAAACATACCCAAGTAACTATGATAAAAATTTCATCTTGTGGATCGTTGTAGTTTGGAAGTTACACTCTATGGAAGATAGGGTTTGTGGCTAGTCCTGAAACTAGTCTAAAATAGGTGTTCCATGTAAAAACGTCATAACTTCTTCATAACATATTCAAATTTAGTGAGACCAAATGAATTGGTTAGAGTACAGTCTATAGTATATTTTGTGCCATTTTTAGATCCATACAACAAATATTCCATGCATGGAATTCTCTACAAGTTCATTGTCTAGAATAAACCATAATTCAACAAGGTCTGTCATTTTTCTATAACTCCTTTTCTGGGAGGTTCCAAGTAGTGAAACCTCCAACATTTGTAGAGAAGACACTAAAGAATATTGTTTATAATTTTCAGACCTTTATGCATTATAGGTACATATTTATTCTTGTTGCAAGTTAGGGTTGTTGACTAATCCAAAATTAGTCATGTGAGACTAAAGTAAAGTTTGATGAAAATTCTAGTCTCTTGTTGTTGAAGTTAAGGAAGGTTTGCAGGTTTGTGATCACATACACTAGGTATTTTATAGAGTTACAAGTATGTTTATATTCATGTTTTGATGGTTAATTTTGGTCAAGACATGGTACATGCTTGAGGCTACATAACATTGAGGTTTTGTACATGGTTTTATGTAAGGGTTTATGGTATTTGGCTTATGGATTTGTGATGTATTGCTAGAGGACTCTTGTTGATTGTCTTGATGTATTTTTAGGTATATGGTTGAGGTATATGTTGATTTCATGGATGAGATACTTAGTTGATGGTTGTGAGGTGCATGGTTGATGAACTTGTGATGGTACAGATTTTACTAATTGTTGATGTACATAATTGGTTGATGAGATTATTGTGACAGGTTATTGGCATAGGTTGTTGGTTCTAGATTGTTGGTACAGGTGTTGTTACAGGTTGTTGGTACAGTTTTCTTGGTAGAGGTTGTTACAAGTTGTTGGTACAGGTTGACAATGACAAAGTGACATTGATAGTGGTTGATTCAGTGACATTGATAGAGTGGCAGTTGACAGTGGTTGATTCAATGATAGTAACAAGTTGTCTAAATTTGGCACTTATATTTTAGGGTAGAAGGATGGGGAAAGGATAGGTAGTTGGAAGCACCTTCTGGTTGCATCTAGAGAAATAGGGAGTTGGATCTTCCTTCAAGTTGTAGCCTGAGAATTAGGGGGTTGGAGCCTCCTTCCGGATGGAGCCATAGAATTGGGTGGATGTAGCCACCTTCTGGTTGGAGCTGGAGAAAACAGGGGGTTGGAGCCTCTTTCTGGTTGGAGCCAGAGAATTGGAAGTCAGTTCTTCCTTGAATTTAATTCTTAAATACATATAAGAAAAGAATTATGTAGTTTTCCCCCACATTGGGTTTCCACGTAAAATATTGGTGTATTTTGCATTGTGTGTATGTGTCTATTATTGTTTATTATGCACTTATGGATGTTGTTGGTGCAAAAGTGTTCAGACCAAGGTTCTTCTTAGGTTACCAACAAAAGGCACTGAAATATTCTAGAGCACTGACATTTTCATCTTCTTGGGAGGGAAGAAGTCTCACTCAAAGCTCAACCGAGACATGAAAGAGAGGGAAGGGTAAGGAGAATACTTAGACATACCTCTAAGGTATCAAGGCTCACTATAATATTACACAAAATAGACTAAACCTGTAACAACATTGAGGAATTCCTAAATGGGAAATAAAGAAACACAGTTGTGTTTCCATTCATAAATACACATTTAGGTACATCAAGCATAAAGGTAATAAAGAATGACATTCCATTCATGCATTAAAACTAAATACACAACATGTAGATTAAAAATTTAGGCCTCTATTTATATTGATAATACCAAAATATGATACATTATATGTTTGGTTCTCTCCGAGATCTCCATATTCAACTATAATATGGTATTGGCCCATTACATCAAAGACTCATGTCATGCTATCAAGAGTTACAACATGAATAGTGATATCTCAGAACTAATATGCTAGGAAATAATGACATTACAGCCCTCTCATTAACCTTCCACTATTAGCCTATGATTATTCATCGTTTCATCACCAATAGCCTATTACAATCACATCGGTCTCCTATATATAATCTGATATTGTTGGTTAAGAACTCGAGAGTTATTTCTTTTACTGATCTTGTTGTTGATGTTGCATTGTCCCTTTAACCATTTTTTGTTTCTTCCTTTCTTGTGTTGTCCATCTTCTGAACAACTTGCGCAACTTCCATTCTCCAAAATGAATCTGTAGTCTGTTGTGCACAACTTCTAACCAATAAAACAAAGGGCCCAATAGGCTTCGACCAATATCCTTGACTCGCCCCGAGTCAATTCTTCAGCTTTTTCGTGGTCTCTAGGTTGGCTTGTTGTTATTTCTTTCCTTCGAGCTATGAGTTGCTTTTACTTCCGGCTTCGGTTGTTTTTGCTTTCTCTTCTTCAAACAAAGGGCCCAACTTAGCTACGAGTTAGAGGGATATCTTCCTGACCTCTTGGAATTTATCCACTTTATCCTGCCACTTCTTGGCAAGCAGTGAAGCTTCAACAACAAATTGTTGAGTGTCATATGTGATGCATTCCTTAGGCTTTAATGCAACTAAGGAGTTCCATTCAGAGTCGGCAATGGCATCGACTTGATGCATATTCAGTTAATTTTTCTGAAGTACTGGTCGAAACTCACATAGCTCTTTCTTAGCAACTGTTTGGGATTCATATAATGCATTCAATTCATTATCCGCTTGTTGGATTTTGTCGAACTTCTCATGTTGTTCCAGTGGATCCAGGGTGTTGGTTGATTCTGTATTAAGTGATTGGATATTTTCACGCAAATCCTCCAATGTGTGGTTTCATATTGAGATGATTCCCATCCAATCGTTTACCTCTTTGAAGATCTTAGTGCATTCAGCAGTCTGTTTGTGAAATGTTTCTCTTGCATTATTCCCTTCTAAGACAATATTCTCCATTTGCTCTCGGAGCTTCTTGGGTTGCAATTCATCTTATTTCTTGTTGTCTTTTAGTTGTGCTTTGAGGCTCTCTACTCTTTCTACCAGTTCTAACCAAGCGACCTGAATCAACTCGATATGCTCCAAAATTTTGTTTGTTGTGTTGGACTTTGGCAGTTGAGGCATTGTCTTATTGATCGTCGTCCAGGTCTCTAATAGTTTTTCTTTGACTTTTTCCACCTTCAGTTCTGCCTAGATCCTGGAGTGTTCTTTTTGTGTCTGTCGTGTTTGTGCAACGAGTCCTTCCTGTTTCCAAAATTTTTCTTCTCTTTCAGACTGTCGGATTCTCTGCTCCAGTTGTTTCATTGAGGCTCTCATTATTCCTACCAGCTAGTTTGTTGGTAGTTGCACGAGATCACCCAATGAAGGAGTGGAATCCATGGGTACTCGAACTTGCAGTGGGATTCCACTGGCCATCAATTGTGCAAAAGGTGTTATTAGGACGCAGAAATGTCCCTTTTTCACTATATCTTTTACCCTTTCAAACTTATCATTCTTATGCTAAATGCCTATTTTAATACTGTCAAGACCATTTTTCCTAAGGTATGAGTCATTAATCTTGCTTTTATATCATTATTTATTTTACACGTTTGATTGGTAGTATTTCTCATATTTTACCCATAAATGTGCAACTAATGATCAAAATGTGTAGAACATCCAAGACTTAAAGAAAGATCATTGTTGTTACACCAATTGTTACAGTTGTGTGCTAGTCTTGCATGTTGTTACATGACTACAGCAACTGTGCACCTTTCCTGGAAGTTTTCATACTTGCTGCAACATATGCCCACTTATCCTAGAAGTTGTTACACCGACTGCAACATATGTGCACCAATCCTAAAAGTTGTTACACTCGCTGCAACAGATGGTCACCGATCCTGAGAGCCGAATCCTGAAGAATGATCCTTTGTTGTTACACGTTTTGTCTCACGCTAATTCTTTGTCCAGATTTGATGAATATGACAGATCTCTTGTATCTTATGAACAGCTTGAGAATCTGGGATTCTCAAGGCTGTTTTGAGTCCATTTTGAACTAAATGAATCTGTCTTTAAATAGCAGATCTTTTGTAATCATTAACAATGGAGATTAGCTGTGGAATTGTGAAGTAAAGTGAAGCAACTTGTAATTGAACAATTTTTGCGATTTTAATAAAGAAGGTGACTTGAGTTTCTCCAACCTACTGTGATCTCTTTGAGTGGATTCAGTGAGAAGGAAAGGGCCCACCTTCCTCACAGACTCCCCTCTGTTTTGTTGTTTTAGATTAGCTACTTTGATTTATGTGAATAACCTGTTAGCATTCTTGGATCATAATTGTTGTTACAATTCAATTCCTTTCTGTCAAATGCGCATCATTGTGTATCATGAGAATTAGAAGTCAAGTGTTGTATACTGTTGGAGAATTGTCTTTTTGTACTAGATAAAAATTTGCTTCAACAATAAGTAATTAGAAGTGTGAATTTACTCCCTGCAACTAAAGTAGATTTCCTTACTGCAATTAGCATAGAATTCCTTTCTGCAAGGATAAAATAGAAAATCAGAATAAGATAGATAATCCAGGATTCTTATACACTCATCAATCTAGATTTCAATTAAGCAAGCATGATTTCAATCCTGCAACAGTAGATTAGAACTCCAGTTGTGTCAGCAACTTGTGCCACTGTTTAGTTTTCCAAAACTCTGTTTTCTTTCAATATTGCAACTTGATTAATGTTTTCTTTCATCAATCTAGCATAGACTGTGCACAATTATCTTGAAATAACAAAACTTCCCTGGGTTTGACAATTTATATTGAACACCTTAATTATCTATTTATTTAGACAATTAAAGTGCCCAACATTTTGGCATCGTTGCCAGGGAAGATAATTATAGATTTTTGTAAGAACATTATTTTTATTTTCTTAGGAATGAATAATTCTGCATGAATCGAGGAACAAGAGGACATATTCCCAAAAATACTAACCCTACAGGTACCAGAGGACATGGAGGAAGGAACCCTGCACTAGGAAGACCAACCTTTGTTGATGAGATTATAGCCAGAGAATATTCTTCTTCAGGATCTATATTCCGCCCTTCAAATCCTCCAAGGAGGAAAATTCCTCAGTCATCAGAACTGCCCCAGTTCGAAACATTGCTTTCATCATGGGCTGAATCTTTGTCACCAACAAATCAGCAAGCAACACCGAAGAATATTGAATATCAAGGAAGATAGCTCAACCAAGAGAAAGACCAGAAGAAGTGGTTTATCAGAATAACGGACAGATAGTCACTAAGGAGGAGTGGGATGCTTACCGTATTGAGTGGAATGAGAGAGAAACCATGGAAAATCAAGGAGATAATGAAAAGGATTTCAACCGAGAGGAACCATAGAACAATGAATATCAGGTAAATGATGAAAATACTATCTCTACCATGGTTTTTCCTATTACTAATATTCCTACAAGGGGGATAGCTACTATGAAGAACATAAATCTTTCAGCCCTACCAAATTTCCATGGATTGTCTACGGAGAATCCAGATGAGTTTCTGTTTGAATTTGATACTCTGTGTAAAAGCTATGACTACACTACTACTGCGCAGAGACTTAAACTATTTCTAGCCACATTGAAGGGAAATGGGTTAAGATGGTTCATGAGCCTTGGAGGAGAGAATATCTCAACATGGGTATAGATGAGACATTTTTTCCTGAACAAGTACCAAGACTACTGTTGAACAAGGGAACGAAGGGAGGAACTGTTTAAGATGTATCAGAAAGAGAATGAGACCCTTGAAGATTTTGTAGAGCGACTCCAATACAATCTACAAAGTTCTGGACATCCGGATGTGAGTAAGGACATTTTGAAAACTATTTTACTAAAATGGGTTAGAGATGTTTGTTTAGACATGATGAATATGCTTGGCAAGGGAGATATATCTAAGGAATCATATGAATACATTGTAAATATTTGCAAGAGATGTTCTCGAGGAACTACAAGGAATAAGTCAGTTACCAAGGATACCACTTTTTCAAGGGTATAAAAATCAGCCAATGGAGGGGCAAAAAGAGCAAAAATAGGTAATCTATTAGAAGATTTCAAAACAGAAATGATTAACTCTTTTGCTTCATAAATTGATACTCTGTAGATTAAACAAAAACAATCAGAAGCAAAAAAGGCATTTTCCATTTTCTATCCAAAAAGGAGAGACAAACATATGAAAAGGGAATGCCCACTGAACAGTGTTCAGGTATGTCTTATTTGTGAATTGGATCATCCTACTAACAAATGTCCCTCTTTACCATGTGCAAAAGCATCATTGAAAGTGACTAATGAAGAAGCGGAGGTTGCCTATATAATTACACAAAGAAGACATTGGCAGCCAAGAGGCCAAGGTATGAACTCTCAATTCTCTCCTACAGCACTTAATTATTGGAACAATCAACTACCTTATGGCCAAATGAATGCTCCCCCTCCAAATCCAATTCTCCCTCCTTATCAGGATTCCAATGCATGGTTACCTATGCCCCAAAAATAGAGTCACCATGGGCAATGTAACCCATATTGGAGAGGCCCTCAACAAAAGCTTAGCTATTAAAACCATCAACCGAACCTCTATCAACAATAGTTCCAACCCCAGTATCAGCAACAATAGTTGTAGTTACCTCCCAATTCCCACAGAACAATCCTCCCTTACGACCTCAGATGCTTGTGCAACCTAGCCCAAACCCAAATAATAAGGTCATTCAGAATATTGATATATATAATGTGCAAGCTTTGTCTATTACTCCTATGCCTTGTGATGAGATAAAATTAAGATCAAGGAGAATAATCGAGCCCATAATTTAAGATGCTCCATCTTTAGAATTAGACAAGGAATCAGGAGAAAAACCATTTGTTGATACAGAAGAAATTGACCAACCTATTAAACAATCAGCAGACCCCCCATTCCCTGAAAGATTGGAAATTACCAAAACTGTGGAATTACCATCCTTCAATCTCTTAGGAGAATTGAAAAACCTACATGTTAACATTCCACTATTGCAAGCGATTAGAGATGTCCCTATTTATGCCAATACTGTGAGAGATCTCTGTATCATAAGACTTGGAAGGAAACCTAGGGACTCCCTCACAGTGCATGTAGTGGGGGACTTGTCTGAACTAATGTTAGGACCAGGAAACCCTACAGTCACTGTCAAAATTGGCCAAACACATATTCCCCATGTGTTAGTTGACTTAGGGGAAACAATTAATATTATGCCAATAGAAACTACACAATTGATGCAACTTAGAACGCAAGTCCGACCTACTCCTACTATTTTGGAATTAGATTATCGTTCCACCATCAAACCAGAAGGAGTAATTGATGATTTAGTCATTTCAGTTGATTCATGGGAGTATCCTGTTGATTTTGTCATTTTGCAACCCAAAACCCATCCAGGGGGGCACCCTCTAATCCTAGGAAGACCATGGTTAGCTACAGTTGATGCATTCATTGGTTGTATATCTGGTTCCATGACCATCTCTGATGGTTATGACATGAAAAACCTTACCCTATATCCTCATGTTGCACCCAGTATGGAACCCAAAAATTCTTAATGGATGGACATTGAGGATGAAAGTGCTCTTCTTGTGTTAACCATAGGAAAATCCATGAGTTTCAAAGACGAGACAGAGGATGATTTAATCAACTATTTTATCTGTGACCCCTCTATTGTTACAGAGAAAACAGACCAACGACTGACTGGAATCTTTGACCCTATTGCCCAAGAAGAGATGAGCCCAGAAATGTTCGTTGAAACTGTGGTAAATCAAATCGATTCAGTTGTAACAGCAAACGATATAACAACAACAGTCGAATTATTTCCCAAAGTCAGTTCTAAGAGCATCACCATAGAAATCGAACCTGGAAAAACCCTGAACATCAATCCCAATTTATCTATTGTTGAAACTCGTCGATTGATGAAATTACTAATTGAACATAAGGAGGAATTTTCCTAGGATTACATGGACATGAAAGGAATTTCTTCTTAATTATGCACCCACCATATATACATCAAGGAAGAATGCCGACCCATTTTCCCACCACAAAGGAGGATGAACCCTAATCTTAAAGAAATAGTTAAAGAGGAACTCTAGAAACTTATCAATGATGGATTCATCTATCCTATATCAGACAGCGAGTGGGTTTCAGTGTTGGTTATTGTACCTAAAAAGAATGGTAAGTGGAGAGTGTGTGTGGACTATAGGGCCCTGAATAAGGCCACGCAGAAGGATCATTTCCCTCTGTCATTTATTGATCAGGTTTTAGACAACCTAGCTGGGAAAAAGTTTTTCTCTTTCCTAGATGGATTCAGTGGCTATAACCATATAAAAATTGCTCCACAGGACCAAGATAATACCACCTTTACCATCCCTTGGGGTACATTTGCCTACAAGGTTCTCCAAAATTGCTTGTGCAATGCGCCAGCCACGTTCCAGAGAGCTGTAATTGATATTTTTTTTGATATGGTGAATGACTGTATGAAGATATTCATGGACGATTTTACACCTTATGGTATTGATTTTGATCAAGCTTTGACTAATCTAGAAAAAGTGCTCAAAAGATGTATACAGTTTCATCTTTCTTTAAGCACAAAAAAATGCCATATGATGATGAGCGAAGGTGTTGTGCTGGGAAACTTCATTTCTTATGCAGGAATTCAGGTAGACCCGGCCAAAATCCAGGTAATTTTGGACATTCTAACTCCAACAACTCAGAAAGAGGTAAGAAAAAATTTAGAGCATGTTGGATATTACATGAGATTCATTAAAAAAATTCCAAACTTGCCTCTCCCTTGTTTTTCCTACTAACAAAATATGTTTACTTTCATTGGACTGACAATTGTGAATTGTCTTTTACAGATCTAAAACAGAAATTATCCACAGCTCCCATTTTGAGAGGGCCCAATTGGGCTTTACCTTTTCACATTTCTTCAGATGCCTTAGACATTGCAATTGGTGTAGTAATAGGGAAACAAGAGGACAAAGAACCCTATGCTATCTACTATATTAGCAAGAACATGGCTCCTGCTAAGTTAAATTATACAGTTACTGAAAGAGAATTTTTGGCAGTAGTTTATGCAATCAATAAATTCAGGCATTATGTCACTGGTTATCCTACCTTTATTCATATTGATCATACAACAATTAAATATATGATGAATAAACCTATTACTAATGCCATAGTAACAAGATGGTTGTTATTACTTTAATAATTTGACATCACTATAGTAGGCAGACCAGGCAAAGAAAATGTGGTTGTTGATTTTCTCTCAAGACTACATATAAATGATGATAATTCACCATTAGATGATTCCTTTCCAGATGAACATTTATTTTCTGTATCTACTCACTCACCTTGGTATGTCAACATTGATAATTACTTGGTTGAAGGGAAGGTACCTCCACATTTATCCCTAAGAGAAAGAAGGAAAATCATTCAGAAGAGTGATCGGTATAGTTGGATAGAGAGATACCTTTTCTACATAGGCCTGGATCGAGAAATCAGGCGATGTGTGAGGGATGATGAAGTTTATGAGCTACTTAAAGCTTTCCATGATGGCCCTTGTGGGGGTCATTTTGCTGATAAAAGGACTGGACATAAAATTTTAAGGATGGGCTATTTTTGGCCCACCATATTTCAAGATGCCAAGAAGTATGTCCAGGCCTGTGACAGTTGCCAATGAATGGGTCAGCCAAATCATAGGGATGAGATGCCTCTATAGCCTCAAGTAGTGTTAGAGCCTTTTGAGAGATGGGCCATGGACTTTGTAGGGCCCATTAACCCACCTTCTAATCAGAAAGTTTATATATTGGTCTGTACAGATTACATGACCAAGTGGGTGGAGGCAAAAGAACTCATCAAGGCCTCAGAAGAAGTTGTCTTAGCATTCTTCCTTGAAGATATATTTGTTAGGTTTGAAATTCCCAATGAATTAATAACTGATGGAGGACCCCCTTTCACATCACATAAGTCTGAATCCCTACTCAGTCAATATCATGTTTTACATAGAACAGCTTCTCCATACCATCCACAAGGTAATGGCTAAGTAGAAAGTACCAACAAAGTCATAGAAGATATTCTTACTAAGACAGTGAGAGAACATTGTATGGATTGGTCTGACAGATTTCATGAAGCTCTATGGGCTTATCGAACTACTTGGAGGAACACAATTGGGTTTTCTCCTTATGAGCGTGTATATGGAAAATGCATGTTTTTCCCATTGAATTCAAAATCAAAACCTTAAGAACTGCATCAGCAATCAACCTTGACTTGACTATGGAACAAAAGGCCAGACTGCGGAAACTCAATGAGATTGATGAAAAGCATTTGGACGTTATTCATCAAACCACAGTGATTCAACAATAGAGAACAAAATGGCATGACGGAGTCATCAAGAATAAATTATTCCAAAAAGGGGATTGGGGTCTGTTATATGATTCGCACTTTAAGGAATTTTAGGGTAAGTTGTGGAAACGATGGCTTGGACCTTACGAGGTAGACACTATTTTTCCCAATGGGACAGTCAGGTTAATTACTATTGACGGATCCAATACATAGTTATATGCAAATGGTCATCACTTACGCTTGTATCAGCGTCCACTTTCCAAGGAAGAATTTAAATCGAGATGTACTGTTGATACAGATTACCAATTTTTAAAGGGAACGGAGCCTGCTCCTTCCCCTTTTGAACTTTAGGACATTTTGTTTTCAAATAAAATTTTGTATATAAATAAGTTATGAAAATTTGAAATTTTCTGATTTTCCTTCACACATTTTCATTTCTCTATTTTTCTTTTTTCTAATAAATTTATCCGAGAAAGGTATCAGTTAGTTGCTTGTGTGCAGATAAACTGAAGAATAGCAAGGTAGATTAAAGCAGAAGACGCCAAAGGATTAGTTTTTGGAAGTTGAAAAACTTCCTAAAAACTAAGTATTTCTGTGTTCGGACTGATTTACATGCCGTTACACCCCCCTTTTGGTCGATTTCCATGTTGTTGCACCCTTTGGCTGATTTACATACTATTACACCCTTTTGGCCAATTGGCATACTTTACAACTCTTCCTGACTCTTTTTCCCTAGATGTTGTTACACCCTTTTACAACAAATTGGCCAATTTACATACTGCTACACCTAGTGCCACAATTCCGGCCAAAATATATGTTGATACACCTACTGCTATTTTTATTTTGTGCTAGTTTCTACATTGCTTCACCACCTTCTTAGCATTTATGTCATTTCTACATACAACAACATTGATGTTTTGTCAATATTTTCGCCATTTTTGAAAAATTACTTTATGCTCTCTCTGTCCCACAAGAGCCGCTTCATCATTACTTAAACTCCACATCCACAGCTTTTCAACAGTTCGACCATAGAAAGGACTCCAGTTATGCTCCACTTGTCATATCATCTTTTCTCATGTTCGAGAGTAATCTCTCATTATTACAACCACTCCACGTGGATCAAATGGTGGTTGGATAGTGCAGTTACTCCGACAGCTAAGTTCGGGTGGTAAGTTATGAGGTACGCTGCTAATCTTACGTGTCTAATTGATATGGATATGAAAGCATGCTTTCATGAGTATCTGACCGATTGTTCTAATCCGTTAAGCCACGAGCCAATAAGATTAGTTGGGGGGGGAACGAAAATCCACGTCGACCTAACCACAAAATTCCTTTTAATATTTCACCCCCACCACCTTCTAACCCCGCTTATTTTTTATGCGACATTGCGTTCTTCATGCAAATCTACGATCGACTTGATCTGTCTCTGATTTAGGTGTTGATTTCTCCTCCTAATTTATTTTCTAATACAAACACAACGTCATGGGAGGAACGCCCGTAAGATATGAGCCAGAAAATATCAATACATTGCTGCTACACCCAGATGTCTATCAAATATTTTTGCGGGCTAGCTGGATTCCCTATTTTAAGAAGCTGCAGGGGTTTAATGAAGCAAAAGTCTTACAGTTCAGTCAGAATATCGTAGACGGCTATTCAATGGTGCACGGAGCATGGGTTCCAGTGAAAGAAGAGAGCATAGCGGTTGTGACAGGATTTTCAACCACAGGAGTCAAATGGTTTAGCAGGAAATCGCATCTTCCCGATCCACAGAAGGGTTTTCTCATGGGCAATGAGAGAGTACAGACCAAAGGCTGAGGTGCAAATGTCAGTTCCTTACCAAAGCCATGGGGGAAGGTATCAGAATTCTTAAAAAGGTATATTACATGTGAAGGGAGATATCAAGTTGTTTATTTTTCTGATTTTGTTCTATTGTCACATTTGCGACATCAGAATCTAATCAACATCCCTTACTACCTACTTCAACCCTACATAATATGGCTCAATTTGTTAAGAAATCCAAGCACCCCATGAATTGTCTTTCAAATCATAGACTAATAGGATTGTTTATTCATAATGGAATGGGAATTCCTAATGACCCATTATCTGAGCCAATTCTTGTGCATGTTGTTACAGCTGACTCAGAACAGTGAAATCATGTACCCTCGACTGCACCAGCAGTTAACACCCCGATTGTAACTACCCGCAAATCAACTCCGAACACCAAATTCAAAATCTGAAGCACCTCTCACACCGCTCAAAAATTCCTTGATAGTCTTGAACCAGAATAGTTAAACCCTCTTCCCTCAGTGGTGGTTAAGCCAACAGTTGACAACGAAACCCCTGGACTAAATCATGAGTCTCGCCCTATGCTGCAATAGACATTGTTCAGGAAATCCCTCGGACCCTTAAAGCTAAGAAAAGGAAATTCCTTCCTTCTGTCTCTACACTACCTAGGACAAGAACTAGGTCAAAGAGATCCACTGTAACAGCAGCTCCAGCATCCACTGCAATTGCAAGTACCTCGATTCCTTCTCCTGTGGCACCAGAAAAAACTCAAAATCCAACTGTTGTTGTAACAGCAGTACCTGTATCTATTGTATCTTCCAATGAATCAATTCAGCCAGCCAAACATCAATCTAGACTAGAATCTCATAAGAGAATCGACAGAAGCAACTCTCCTAGTGCTGCAATAGCAGTTCAGACCCCTATTATCACTGCTACTGAATCGCCTCAGAAAAGAAAACCTAAGCCTACAAGAAAATCTAAGAGGGGAATCAACAGGGTTGTACCAGATGCTGCCACAGAGTGTCCTGAGTCTGCTCATACTCAGACCCTATAAGAATTTATGGAGGTACGTATTCCAGGTTTCACCTTGTGCAAGGAATTTCGGGCTACTATTTTATCATTACAGGAAGAATGTACATGATTTACAGCAGAATCATTGGCTCTGCTTGATGATTCTGTGCATCCCTCGATGACTGATGAAGTACATATTATACCAGACCCTAGCATTCCAGAATTTCCTCCCTGTATAGTTGTTGAAGAATACCCTCCTTTTTCTTGTCAGATTGTAGAAGAACACCCTTCCTCTTCAAAGTGTATGCAAAAAAAAGACAATGTTTTTGTCTCTACTTTATCTAGGAGGAGAAATCAGTCAGCAAGGTCTACTGTAGCAGCAGTGGGATGGAAGGATATGGAACCTGCAATACCTATTCTTCGTCCATTACCCTCCATTACTACAGAGACTGCTACACAAGAACCAGTCCCCTCAAATGACATGGTTGTTACATAAGAACCAACTGCCCAGGAAGAGAATGTTCAGCAAGATATCACCATCCCTAACTTAGTTGTTACACAAGAACCAGCTATCCAGTCAAAGACTATTCCACAATAATTAGTCAGGCCAGAATCAATTGTTGCACCGGAACAAGTCCTAGGTGTATCTACCACACAAGAACCAGTTACACAAACTTGCGAGGATGTGCCACTTGCTGAAATTTTTGCTCAATTTGAGAAGAATATCCAAGACACAGCAAATTCCAGGATTACTGAACTATTAAAGGAAAATGACAGCCTCAAAGCAGAGCTGGATTCCTTAAGGGATGAATTACAGGTAGCTCGTCAGAACAATCCATAGGGGATAGACTTAGACATATTATCACTTAGAAAAGTTGTTATGGACCAACATAGAGAGCTCATGTGATCTGAATGTGGTAATATATATTTTGAGGTAGCTATAAAGTAGTAAAACTACCAGTCACTGGCTAGCCTGAAGAACTAGTCAACCTCTCAGCTAAGATAGAATTTGACCTTACTGTTCCACAAGAACTAGTAAGAAAGAGGAGATATCTACATAATAGAATATTTGTTGGTTCACTAGAATATCAAACACAAGAACCTCTATTGCACTCTGTTCTTAAAGACAAGGCAAGAAGGGAAAAAAATTGAACTAACAGATATTGGGGGTACACACAGTTTTGCATACAGGTACTTAACGAATTTTCTTAGTAGTTTACATGGGATGAATCATCTCCCTACTTCATATTCAGTGAAAGGTTTGAAAGTGTTTTTGCAGGAGGACATGCACTGTCTTCAGTTGGGGGGCATGTTAGGACCCAGAAATGTCCATTTTTCACTATCTCTTTTACCCTTTAAAACTTATCATTCCTATGCTAAATGCCTATTTTAATACTGCAAAGACCCTTTTTCCTAAGGTATGAGTCAGTAATCTTGCTTTGATATTCTTATTTATTTAACACATTTGATTGGTAGTATTTCTCATATTTTACCCATAAATGTGCAACTAATGATCAAAATGTGTAGAACAGCCAAGACTTAAAGAAACATCATTGTTGTTACACCAATTGCTACAGATGTGTGCTAGTCTTGCATGTTGTTACACTCACTGCAACAGATGGCCACCGATCCTGAAAGCCGAATCCTAAAGAATGATCCTTTGTTGTTACACGTTTTGGCTCAGGCTAATTCTTTGTCTAGATTTGATGAATATGACAAATCTCTTGTATCTTATGAATAGCTTGAGAATCTGGGATTCTCAAGGCTGTTTTGAGTCCATTTTGAACTAAATGACTATGTTTTTAAATAGCAGAGCTTTTGTAATCATTAACAACAGAGATTAGCTGTGGAATTGTGAAGTAAAGTGAAGCAACTTGTAATTGAACAATTTTGGAGATTTTAATAAATAAGGTGACTTGAGTTTCTCCATCCTACTGTGATCTCTTTGAGTGGATTCAGTGAGAAGGAAAGGGCCCACCTTCCTCACAGACTCCCCTCTATTTTTTTGTTTTAGATTAGCTACTTTGATTTATGTGAATAACCTGTTAGCATTCTTGGATCATAATTGTTGTTACAGTTCAATTCCTTTCTGTCAAATGTGCATCAGTGTGTCTCATGAGAATTAGAAGTCAAGTGTTGTATACTGCTGGAGAATTTTCTTTATGTACTAGATAAAACTTTGCTTTCAACAATAAGTAAGTAGAAATGTGAATTTACTCCCTACAACTAAAGTAGATTTCCTTACTGCAATTAGCACGGAATTCCTTTTTGCAAGGATAAAATAGAAAATCAGAATAAGATAGATAATTCAGGATTCTTATACACTCATCAATCTAGATTTCAATCAAGCAAGTGCTATTTCAATCCTACAACAGTAGATTAGAACTCCAGCTGTGTCAGCAACTTGTGCTAGTGTTTAGTTTTCCAAAACTTTGTTTTCTTTCAATACTGCAACTTGATTAATGTTTTCTTTCATCAATCTAGCATAGACTCTGCACAATTATCTTGCAATAACAAAACTTCCATGGGTTTGACAATTTATATTGAACACCTTAATTATCTATTTATTTAGACAATTAAAGTGCCCAACATTTTGGCATCATTGTGGGGGAAGATAATTATAGATTTTTGTAAGAACATTAGTTTTCTTTTCTTAGGAATGAATAAGTCTGCATGAATCAAGGAACAAGAGGATGTATTCCCCAAAATACTAACCCTACAGGTACCAGAGGACGTGGAGGAAGGAACCATGCACTGGGAAGACCAACCTTTGTTGATGAGATTATAGCCAGAGCAGATTCTTCTTCAGGATCTATCTTTTGCCCTTCAAATCCTCCAAGGAGACAAATTCCTCAGTCATCAGAACTACCCCAGTTCGAAACATTGCTTTCATCAAGGATTGAAGCTAAAAAAATTTCACCAACAAATCAGCAAGCAACGTTGGAGAATATTGAAGATCGAGGAAGTATAGCTCGGCCAAGAGAAAGACCAGAAGAATTTGTTTATCAGATTAACAGATAGATAGTCACTAAGGAGGAGTGGGACGCTTAGCATATTGAGTGGAACGAGAGATAAGCCATGGAAAATCAAGGAGATAATGAAGAGGAGTTCAACTGAGAGGAACCACAAAACAATGAAGATCAGGTAAATGATGAAAATACTATCTCTACCCTAGCTTTTCCTATTACTAATATTCCTACAAGGGGGATAGCTACTATGAATAACATACCTCTTTCAGCCCTACCAAATTTCCATGGATTGTCTACGCAGAATCTAGATGAGTTTCTGTTTGAATTTGATATTCTGTGTAGAAGCTACGACTACACTACTACTGTGAAGAAACTTAAATTATTTCTAGCCACATTGAAGGGAAATGCATTAAGATGGTTCATGACCCTTGGAGGAGAGAATATCTCAACATGGGTACAAATGAGGTAGCTTTTCCTAAACAAGTACCAAGACTACTGTCGAATAAGAGAAGGAAGGGAGGAACTATTCAAGATGTCTCAGAAAGAGGATGAGACCCTTGAAGATTTTGTAGAGCGACTCCAGTACAATCTACAAAGGTCTGTACATTCGGATGTGAGTAAGGACATTCTGAAAACTATTTTGCTAAAAGGGGTTAGATATGATTGTTTAGACATGATGAATATGCTTGGCAAGGGAGATATATCTAAGGAATCCTATGAAGACATTGTAAATCTTTGCAAGAGATGTTCTCGAGGAACTACAAGGAATAAGTCAGTTACCAAGGATACCACTTTTTCAAGGGTACAAAAATCAGCCAATGGAGGGGCAATAACAGAAGAAATAGGTAATCTATTAGAAGATTTCAAAAAAAAAATGATTAACTCTTTTGCTTCACAAATTGATACTCTGCAGATTAAACAAAAACAAGTCGAAGCAGAAAAGGCATTGTCCATTTTCTGTCCAAAGTGGAGAGACAAACATCTGAAAAGGGAATTCCCACTTAACAGTGTTCAGGTATGTCTTATTTGTGAATTGGATCATCCTACTGAAAAATGCCCCACTTTACCAGGTGTAAAAGAATCAATGAAGGTGACTAATGAAGAAGCGAAGGTTGCCTATCTAATTACACAAAGAAGACAATGGCAGCCAAGACGCCAAGGTATGAACTCTCAATTCTCTCCTACAGCACTTAATTATTGGAACAATCAGCTACCTTATGGCCAGATGAATGCTCCCCCTCCAAATCCAATTCTCCCTCCTTATCAGGATTCCAATGCATGGTTACCTATGCCCCAACAACAGATTCACCATGGGCAATGGAACCCATATTGGAGAGGCCCTCAAAAACAGCTTAGCTATCAAAACCATCAGCCGAACCTCTATCAACAATAGTTCCAACCCCAGTATCAACAACAAAAGCTGCAACTACCTCCCAATGCCCCACAGAAGAATCCTCCCTTACAACCTCATATGCTTGTGCAACCTAACCCAAACCCAAATAATAAGGCCATTCAGAATATTTATATATATAATGTGTCAGCTCTGTCTATTACTCCTATGCCTTGTGATGAGATAAAATTAAGATCAAGGAGAATAGTCGAGCCCATAAGTGAATATGATCCATCTTCAGAATCAGACAAGGAATCAGGAGAAAAACCATCTGCCGATACAGAAGAAATTGACCAACCTATTAAAGAATCAGCAGACCCCCCCATTCCCTGAAAGATTGGAAATTACCAAAACTGTGGACTTACCATCCTTCAATCTCTCAGGAGAATTGAAAAATCAGCATGTTAACATTCCACTATTGCAACCGATTAGAGATGTCCCTATTTATGCCAAGATTATGAGAGATCTTTGTATCAGAAGACCTGGAAGGAAACCTAGAGACCCCCTCATAGTGCATGTAGTTGGGGACTTGTTTGAATTGATGCTAGGCAAAACCCCACCCATTAAATATGGTGACCCAGGAAACCCTACAATCACTCTCAAAATTGGCCAAACACCTATTCCCCATGTGTTAGTTGACTTAGGGGAAGCAATTAATATTAATCCAATAGAAACTACACAATTGCTGCAACTCAGAATGCAAGTCCGACCTACTCCTACTGTTTTAGAATTAGTTGATCGTTCCACCATCAGACCACAAGGAGTAATCGATTATTTAGTCATTTCAGTTGATTCATGGGAGTATCCTGCTGATTTTGTTGTTTTGAAACCCAAAACCCATCTGGGGGGCCACCCTCTAATCCTAGGAATACCATGGTTAGCTATAGCTAATGCCTTCATTGGTTGTAGATCTGGTTCAATGACCATCTCTGATGGTTATGACACGAAAAAACTTACCCTGTATCCTCACGCTACACCCAGTATGGAACCTGAAAATTCTTTATGGATGGACATTGAGGATGAAAGTGCTCTACCTATGTTAACCATGGGAAAAGCCCTGAGTTTCTGAGATGAGATAGAGGATGAGTTAATCAATTGTTTTATCTGTGACCCCTCTGCTATTACACATAACATGCACCACTGATTGATTGGAATCTTTGACCCTATTGCCCAGGAAGAGATGAGCCCAGAAATGTTCTCTGAAACTATTGTAAATCAAACCGATTTAACTGTAACAGCAAACGTTGTAACACCAAATGTTGAAACAGCAACAGCCAAATTATTTCCCAAAGTCAGTTCTAAGAGCATCATTGTAGAAATCGAACCTGGAAAAACCCTAAACATCAATCCCGATTTATCTATTGTTGAAACTCGTTGATTGATGAAATTACTAATTGAACATAAGGAGGAATTTGTCTAGGATTACATGGACATGAAAGGAATTTCTTCTGAATTATGCACCCACCATATATACATCAAGGAAGAATGCTAACCCATTTGCCAACACCAAAGGAGGATGAACCCTAATCTTAAAGAAATAGTTAAAGAGGAACTCCATAAACTTCTCAATGATGGATTCATCTATCCTATATCAGAAAGCGAGTGGGTTTCACCATTGGTTATTGTACCTAAAAAGAATGGTAAGTGGAGAGTGTGTGTGAACTATAGAGCCCTGAATAAGGCCACACAGAAGGATCATTTCCCTCTGTCATTTATTGATCAGGTTTTAGACAACCTAGCTGGGAAAAAGTTTTTATCTTTCCTAGATGGATTCAGTGGCTTTAACCAGATGAAAATTGCTCCACATGACCAAGATAAGACCACCTTTACCAACCCTTGGGGTACATTTTCCTACAAGGTTCTCCCATTTGTCTTGTGTAATGCTCCAACCACTTTCCAGAGAGCTGTAATTGGTATTTTTTTTTATATGGTGAATGACTGTATGGAGATATTCATGGACGATTTTACACCTTATGGTATTGATTTTGATCAAGATTTGACTAATCTAGAAAAAGTGCTCAAAAGATGTATACAGTATCATCTTTCTTTAAGCACAGAAAAATTCCATATGATGATGAGCGAAGGTGTGGTGTTGGGACACTTCATTTCTTATGCAGGAATTTAGGTAGACCCAGCCAAAATCCAGGTAATTTTGGACATTCCAACTCCAACAACTCATAAAGAGGTAAGAATTTTTTTAGGGCATGTTGGATATTACAGGAGATTCATTAAAAAAAAATCCAAACTTGCCTCTCCCTTGTTTTTCCTATTAACAAAAGATGTTGACTTTCATTGGACTGAAAATTGTGAATTGTCTTTTACATATCTGAAACAAAAATTATCCACAGCTCCCATTTTGAGTGGGCCCAATTGGGTTTTGCCTTTTCACATTTCTTCAGATGCCTCAGACACTGCAATTGGTGCAGTACTAGGGAAACAAGAGGACAAAGAACCCTATGCTATCTACTATATCAGCAAGAACATGGCTCCTACTGAGTTAAATTATACAGTTACTGAAAGACAACTCTTGGCAGTAGTTTATGCAATCAATAAATTTAGGCATTATGTCACTGGTTATCCTACCTTTTTTCATACTTATCATACAACAATTAAATATCTGATGAATAAACCTATTACTAATGGCAGAGTAACAAGATGGTTGTTATTACTTCAAGAATTTGACATCACTATAGTTGATAGACCAGGGAAGGAAAATGTGGTTGTTGATTTTCTCTCAAGACTGCATATAAATGATGATAATTCACCATTAGATGATTCCTTTCTAGATGAACATTTGTTTGACATATCTACTCACTCACCTTGGTATGTCGACATTGCTAATTACTTGGTTGCAGGGAAGATACCTCCACATCTATCCCCAAGAGAAAGAAGGAAAATCATTCAGAAGAGTGCTCGGTATAGTTGGATAGAGGGATACCTTTTCTACACAAGCCTGGATCAAGAAATCAGGCGATGTGTGAGGGATGATGAAGTTTATGAGCTGCTCAAATCTTGCCATGATGGCCCTTGTGGGGGTCATTTTGCTGATAAAAGGACTAGACATAAAATTTTAAGGATGGGCTATTTTTGGCCCACCATATTTCAAGATGCCAAGAAGTATGTCCAAGCCTGTGACAGTTGCCAACGAATGGGTCAACCAAATCATAGGGATGAGATGCCTCTCTAGCATCAGGTAGTGTTAGAGCCTTTTGAGAGATGGGCCATGGACTTTGTAGGGCCCATTAACCCACCTTCTAATCAGAAATTTTATATATTGGTCTGTACAGATTACATGACCAAGTGGGTGGAGGAAAAAGCACTCATCAGGGCCTCATAAGAAGTTGTCTTAGCATTCTTGTTTGAAGATATCTTTGTTAGGTTTGCAATTCCCAGAGAATTAATAACTAATGGAGTACCCCCTTTCACATCACATAAGTTTAAATCTCTACTCAGTGAATATCATGTTTTACATAGAATAGCTTCTCCACACCATCCACAAGGTAATGGCCAAGTAGAAAGTACCAACAAAGTCATAGAAGCTATTCTTACTAAGACAATGAGAGAACATCGTAGGGATTGGTTTGACAGATTTCATGAAGCTCTATGGGATTATCGAACTACTTGGAGGAACACAATTTCATTTTCTCCTTATGAGCTTGTATATGGAAAAAGCCTTGTTTTTCCCATTGAATTTGAAATCAAAACCTTAAGAACTACATCAGCAGTCAACCTAGACTTGACTATGGCACAGAAGGCCAAACTGCAACAACTCAATGAGCTTTATGAAAAGTGTTTGGATGCTATTCATCAAACCATAATGATTCAACAACAGAGAACAAAATGGCATGACCGAGTCATCAAGAAAAAATTATTCCAAAAAGGGGATTGGGCTTTGTTGTATGATTCGTGCTTTAAAGAATTTCAGGGTAAGTTGCGTACACAATGGCTTGGACCTTACGAGGTAGACACTGTTTTTCCCAATGGGACAGTCAAGTTAATTACTATTGACAGATCCAATACACAGTTATATGCAAATGGTCATCGCTTATGCCTGTATCAGCGTCCGCTTTCCAAGGAATAATTTAAATTGAGATGTACCACTGATACAGATTACCAATTTTTAAAGGGAAAGGAGCTTGCTCCTTCCCCTTATGAACTTTAGGACATTTTGTTTTCAAATAAAATTTTGTATATAAATAAGTTGTGCAAATTTGAAATTTTCTGATTTTGCTTCACGCATTTTCATTTCTCTATTTTTCTTTTTTCTAATAAATTTAGCCTAGAAAGGTATCAGGCAGTTGTTGGTATGTAGATAAACTGAAGAACAACAAGGTATATTATAGCAGAATACGCCAAAGGATTAGTTTTTGGAAGTTGAAAAACTTCCTAAAAACTAAGTATTTTTGTGTTCGAGTCGATTTACATGTTGTTACACCCCTTTTGGTTGATTTCCATGCCGTTACACCCTTTGGCCGAGTTGCATGTTGTTACACCCTTTTGGTCGATTGGCATGCTTTACACCTGTTCTCGACTCTTTTTCCCTACATGTTGTTACACCCTTTAACGAAAAATTGGCCAATTTACATACTGCTACACCTAGTGCCACAATTCCGGCCAAAATATCTGTTGATACACCTACTGCAATTTTTCCTTTTGGCTAGTTTCTACACTGCTTCACCACCTTCTTATCATTTCTTCCATTTCTACATACAACAACATTGATGTTTTGTCAATATTTCCGCCATTTTTGAAAAATTACTTTATGCTCTGTCTGTCCCACAAGAGTTGCTTCATCATTACTTAAACTCCACATCCACAGCTTTTCAATGATTCGGAATCCACTTATGCTCCACTTGTGATATCGTCATTTCTCACGTTTGAGAGTCATCTCTCATTGTTATAGCCACTTCGCATGAATCAAATGGTAGTTGGATAGTGCAGTTAATCCGACAACTAAGTTCGGGTGGTAAGTTATGAGGTGCACTGCTAATCTTACGTGTCTAATTGATATGGATATGAAATCATTTCATGACTATTTGACTGATTGTCCTAATCCGTTAAACCACGAGCCAATAAGATTAGTTGGGGGGGGGGATCCATTTTGACCTAACCGCAAAATTCCTTTTTATATTTCACCTCGGCCACCTTCTAACCCCGCTTATATTTGTTGTGACATTGTGTTCTTCATGCAAATCCATGATCGACTTGCTCTGTCTCTAGTTTAGGTGTTGATTTCTCCTCCTAATTTATTGTCTAATACAAACACAATGTCATGGGAGGAACGTCCATAAGATATGAGCCAGAAAATCTCAATACATTGTTGTTGCACCCAGATGTCTATCAAATATTTCTGCAGGTTGGTTGGATTCCCTATTTTAAGAAGCTACAGGGGTTTAATGAAGAAGAAATCTTACAGTTCAGTCATAATCTCACAGAAAGCTATTGAATGGTGCACGGAGTGCAGATTCTAGTGATAGAAGAGAGCATAGCGGTTGTGACAGGATTGCCAATCACAGGAGTCAAATGGTTTAACAGGAAAGTGCATCTTCCCGATGCACAAAAGGGTTTTTTCATGGGCAATGAGAGAGTACAGACCAAAGGCTGAGGTGCAGATGTTAGTTCCTTACCAGAGACATGGGGGAAGGTATCAGAATTCTTAAAAAGGTACATTACATGTGAAGGGAGATATCAAGTTGTTTATTTTTCTGATTTTTTTCTACTATCACATTTGCGACATCAGAAGCTAATCAACATCCCTTACTACCTACTTCAATCCCTGCATAATATGACTCAATCTGTTAAGAAATCCAAGCACCCCATGAATTTTCTTTCAAATCATAGACTAATAGGATTGTTAATTCATAATGGAATGGGAATTCCTAATGACCCATCACCTGAGCCAATTCCTGTGCCTTCTATGACAGCCGACCCAGCACAGTCAAATCATGTACCCTCGACTACACCAGCAGTTAACACTCCGCCTGTAACTGCCCGCAAGTCAACTCCAAACACCAAATGCAAAATCTGAAGCACCTCTCACACTGCTCATAAATGCCTTGATAGTCTTGAACCAGAACAGTTAAACCCTCTACCCTCAGTGGTGGTTGAGCCAGCAGTCAACAACAAAATCCCTGGACCAAATCACGAGCCTCAGCCCTCTGCTGCAATAGTCGTTGTTCAATAACTACCTCGGACCCTTAAAGCTTAGAAAAGGAAATTCCTCCCTTCTATCTCTACACTACCCAGGACAAGAAATAGGTCAGAGAGATCCACTGTAACAGTAGCTCCAACATCCACTGGAACTGCAAGTACCTCAATTCCTTCTCCTGTGGCACCAGCAACAACTCAAAATCCACCTGTTTTTGTAACAGTAGTACTTGTATCTACTATATCTGCCAATGAATCAATTCAGCCAGCCAAATGTCAATCTAGACAAGAATCTCATAAGAGAATCGACAGAAGCAACTCTCCTAGTGTTGCAACAGTAGTTCAGACCCCTATTATCACTTCTACTGAATCACCTCAGAAAAGCAAACCTAAGCCTACAAGAAAATCTAAGAGGGGCATCAACAAGGTTGTACCAGATGCTACCACAGAGTGTCTTGAGTCTGCTCATACTCAGACCCTACCAGAATTTATGGAGGTATGTATTCTAGGTTTCACCTTGTGCAAGGAATTTCAGGCTACTATTTTATCATTACAAGAAGAATGTACATGATTTACAGCAGAATCATCGGCTCTGCTTGATGATTTTGTGCATCCCTTGATGACTGATGAAGTACAGATTATACCATACCCTAGCATTATAGAATTTCCTCCCTGTATAGTTGTTGAAGAACGCCCTCCTTCTTCTTGTCAGATTGTAGAAGAACACCCTTCCTCTTCGAAGCCCACGAAAAATAAAAACAATGTTTTTGTCTCTACTTTACCTAGGAGGAGAACTTGGTTAGCAAGGTCTACTTCAGCAGCAGTGGGATGGAAGGATATGGAACTTGCAATACCTATTCTTCGTCCATTACCCTCCATTACTATAGAGACTGCTACACAAGAACCAGTCCCCTCATATGACATGGTTGTTACACAAGAACCAACTGCCCAAGAAGAGACTGTTCAGCAAGACACCGCCATCCCTAACTTAGTTGTTACACAAGAACCAACTATCTAGGCAAAGACTATTCCACAAGAATTAGTCAGGCCAGAATCAATTGTTGCACTGGAACAAGACCTAGGTGTATCTGCCACACAAGAACCAGTTACACAAACTTGAGAGGATGTGCCACTTGCTCAACTTTTTTCTCAAATTGAGAAGAAGATCCAAGACACAGCAAATTCTAGGATTACTGAACTATTAAAGGAAAATGACAGCCTCAAAGCAGAGTTGGCTTCCTTAAGGGATGAATTACAGGTGGCTCGTTAGAACAATCCAGAAGGGATAGCCTTAGACATATTATTACTTAGAAAAGTTGTTATGGACCAACATAGAGAGCTCATGCACTCTTAATGTGGTAATATCTATTTTGAGGTAGGCTATAAAGTGGTAAAAGTTCTAGTCATTGGCCAGCCTGAAGAACCAGTCAACCTCTCAGTTAAGATAGAATTTGACCTTACTGCTCCATAAGAACCAGTAAGAAAGAGGAGATCTCTATGTAATAGAGTAGTTGTTGGTTCACCAGCAGCTCAAACACAAGAACCTCTGTTGCACTCTGTTCTTAAAGACAAGGCAAGCAGGAAAAATTTTTGAGCTAACAGATATTGGGGGTACACACAATTTTTCATACAGGTACTTAACGAATTTTCTTAGCAGTTTACATGGGAGGAGTCATCTCCCTACTTCAGATTTAGTGAAAGGTTTGAAAGTGTTTTTGCATGAGGACATGTAATGTCTTCAGTTGGGGAGCATGTTAGGACCTAGAAATGTCCCTTTTTCACTATATCTTTTACCCTTTCAAACTTATCATTCCTATGCTAAATGCCTATTTTAATACTTCCAAGACCCTTTTTCCTAAGGTATGAGTCATTAATCTTGCTTTGATATTCTTATTTATTTAACACGTTTGATTGGTAGTATTTCTCATATTTTACCCATAAATGTGCAACTAATGATCAAAATGTGTAGAACAGCCAAGACTTAAAGAAAGATCGTTGTTGTTACACCAATTGTTATAGTTGTGTGCTTGTCTTGCATGTTGTTACATGACTACAGCAATTGTGCACCTTGTCACACTTGCTGCAACAGACGCTCACTTATCCTGGAAGTTCTTACACCGACCGCAACATATGCGCACCAATCCTAAAAGTTGTTACACTCGCTGCAACAGATGGCCACCGATCCTGAAAGCCGAATCCTGAAGAATGATCCTCTGTTGTTACACGTTTTGGCTCAGGCTAATTCTTTGTCCAGATTTGATGAATATGACAAATCTCTTGTATCTTATGAATAGATTGAGAATCTAGGATTCTTAAGGTTGTTCTGAGTCCATTTTGAACTAAATGACTCTGTCTTTAAATAGCAGATCTTTTGTAATCATTAACAACGGAGATTAGCTGTGGAATTGTGAAGTAAATTGAAGCAACTTGTAATTGAACAATTTTGGCAATTTTAATAAAGAAGGTGACTTGATTTTATCCAAACTACTGTGATCTCTTTGAGTGGATTCAGTGAGAAGGAAAGGGCCCACCTTCCTCACAGACTCCCCTCTATTTTGTTGTTTTAGATTAGCTACTTTGATTTATGTGAATAACCTGTTAGCATTTTTGGATCATAATTGTTGTTAAAGTTCAATTATTTTCTGTCAAATGCACATCAGTGTGTCTCATGAGAATTAGAAGTCAGGTGTTGTATACTGCTGGAGAATTGTCTTTATGTACTAGATAAAACTTTGCTTTCAACAATAAGTAATTAGAAGTGTGAATTTACTCCCTACAACTAAAGTAGATTTCCTTACTGCAATTAGCACAGAATTCCTTTCTGTAAGGATAAAATAGAAAATCAAAATAAGATAGATAATCCAAGATTCTTATACACTCATCAATCTAGATTTCAATTAAGCAAGTGTGATTTCAATCCTGCAACAGTAGATTAGAACTCAGCTGTGTCAGCAACTTGTGCTAGTGTTTAGTTTTCCAAAACTCTTTTTTCTTTCAATAATGCAACTTGATTAATGTTTTCTTTCATCAATATATCATAGACTGTGCACAATTATCTTGCAATAAAAAAACTTCCCTGGGTTTGACAATTTATATTGAACACCTTAATTATCTATTTATTTAGACAATTAAAGTGCCCAATAGGTGTCTCCACCTCTTCTTCTCCTGGGGATGGACTTTGTAATTGGTGTGCAAGTCGAGCCTTTAATTCTGCTGGGAATTGAGGAAAAGCTTATGTCTTGGCCAAGTAGAGTTGCAATAGTTTCGCACATAGTTGTGGGTTCTGGAAGATTGGTTTCAGTTGCTCTTGCAAAGATGTTGTAGTATGCTCCAATGTAGTTTCAGGTTCGTTCTGAACCTTATGTGATTTTTCCTCTTTCTGTAACACAATTTATGTGGTTCTGCTTTTGTGGATGGAAATCTCAACATTGACTGTTGAGAGAGGGTGTTGAGTTCTTAGGACTTGCGGAAGTGGAATAATTTGACTATCCGTTGAAGGCGGCGTGTCCTAAATAGGTACAAATGGAACAACTGACTGACTCAAGACTTCAAGGGTCATACCAATGAGTTCTAGTACATGCTCGGGTAGGTCATGGGGATCCAATTGCATGGGCTCAGGTAAAGTGGTTTGGGGTTTAATGATCATTTCTTGTTGTCGTGATGGGGATTATGGGGGCGATGGGAGTTTCTTCATGATTAGGGTTGTGGATGCAGTGGTATCAAATTCGGGGTAATTCTAGATGTCGATCATTGTTTGGGCTTCTTGAGTGATTGCTCATGTATGAGTTATGGTCGAGGAAATTGGTTGAGGATTCAAAATATTCATTGAGGAGAGCCCTATCTTGGGTTTCTTAACTAGTGGATCTCCTATGAAAGAAATGGTGAGTATGTCATTGACATATTTACCTAATAGCACATCTTGCTACGGAAGCTGTGGGAACGTCGGCAACATACTCTTCTTGCATTCTAGAGTTTGTGTATCCTCTTCATCCTCTAAGTCTGTTGGCATCGGGACATTTTTCTTCTTCTTAGATTGCTAGAGCTTGACCCTACTCCTTCTTCCTACCCCTTTTTCTTCAGGATATATGTAGGTAAGAGGTAGTGCATTCTAGACTTGTGTGGATTGTGCTTGATGCCAGTCCACGACATGACTTCTTTGTCAAAGGTTTCATTATCCAAGTAGAAGGGGAGCAACCTTGAGTGGAAGTCTTCTGGCTTCGTATGCCTTGGAAATATGAGAGTGTTGTGGTGGTTCAGTCCAAAGGCAATGTTCTAGGTGTTCAGGTTACCAACTTGTGTGGTATTCGCCATCTTTGAGTTGTGTCAATCAGTACGTTTTACCACTTTGAGAAAGCAACATTATTGAATTCCTGGTTCTCCTAATCCACCCTCAAGTCCCAAGTTTCGAACATTTTGGCAAGGCGACCTTTTTCCACTAATTCCAATTGTCTCCCCATGGGTGGCTTCCATTTCCACATGGATAATGTTATTAACAAGTAACCATAAGTAAAGGGTTCCTCCTTTCTCCTGAGCTTCCTCGCATGCTACCAGGATTTCCTCTAACATATAGTTGCACCAGTTGAATACAGCCCCATTTGTGCAAAAATCAACTACAGAGAATGCATCGAGGGTGCATACACCTTTGTAATAGGACCGCATGACCTTGCTTGTGATTATATAGCAGGCCGTCTGAACCGTTTTTGGGATAATTGGGTCAATCCTTGTTGTTTGGACACCTCTCTATGTGTGGAACTTCTCATACAGGGTAACCTCGCCTTTCTTTTTCCCATTCTTTCTCGGACCTTAGAATCCTTTGGCGAAACCCTTACCCTCAAGAGATAAGCCAGTGAGTTGGTGGATGTCATCTTCATGAATCATATTCCTCTGATCGAGCCATAGGCTTCTGTCATGTACTCGGCTAATCAGGAATTTTGTGCAGTGTGCAACCTCGCTAGTGGTCCCAAAGATCGGTAAGTCTCTGAGGTTCATGATTGTAGAGTTGAGTAGATTGACCAATTTAGGATTGAGGACAAAATGCATTCCTTCGATGGCATATAGAACCAAGTCCTGGAACACATCGATGTTCATCTGTGGGAACAACACTTACTCTACCAAATCCAGGTTCAAGAGCTTTACTTACTTTGTCTTTCCTTTGACATCCTTGAAGATCTCGATGCGAGAATCATACGATTCATATGGGATTGCTTATTTCGTAGCTGAAATATAGCCTCATGTTGCTCTCAGCATGGTATCTCTGAAGTTTTGACTTGTTGGGTAAATTTGGTTCAGCTTTGTAACAAGAGAACAAAAAAGCTCAGGGGGTATGTGCAATTGCAGGAAATTCAGAATCTAGCTAATAGAAAACGGTGATGCTTGTTCGTGGATTAAATGGGTTTTATAACTGGATAACTGGAAAACTTTTGTAAACACGCATAAATATACTCATGATTAGGCCATAAATTTGTTTTTAGGATTAGGTGTCTGACGAGACGGATAACGAGGTAGGATCTATCTATTGATCTTGGTGTTTAATGAATGGACAGATAGGGACGTGGTCGAGCTAAGGTTCTTATCCTTTTAACAGCTTGTTGAGGAAAAGGTATGAATTACCTTACTCAATCATTTTCAAATCTTTCTTGGCTAGGAAAAGATAGTTGGGAATATCACCCTTGGTTTTATACCCTCAAAAATATTCTCTCAATCCGTAGGTATTAATTACTAGGATTATGGTTGATTTATTAATGAAAATAATGTTGCAGTATAAAATAAAATTTATATAAGTTTCTGAAATATACACAGATTACAGAAAGTAAACATGGAGATCAAAAAAGAGAAAAATAACCAAGTCATCAATACACATGTATAAGACAGAATAACAATCTGATTTATTTCATTCTAAGATATCAAAAGTGTGTTTCTCTTTACAAAAGCCCTGTAAGGTCATGGACCAAAGTCTAATTTAGAGATCCCCAATGAACACCATACAAAAAGACTCTAACAATCAAGGAAAACTGAAATTTATAATCTGGATCAGCTTGCCTCTTTGACTCTGCAAGATATTTTTTATCAGCCATGAAACTTAATTCACAAACAGACAAGAATGCACAGACTATCAAGGATGAATCAAAAGCTCTAAAACAAGCGTCTGAAAAGTTTGGTTCAATCTTGAACCTTGTTGACTACAATAAGACCATGTTGTCCCAAAGAGAGTTAGGTTTTGAATAAACTCAAAAATGAATGAAAATTGAAGCTATCGTATGAAACCAAAAGAGAAAACCTTAGTCTTTCTTTCTTCTTCTATTCGCCTCTTGTTTCTTCTTCTTATTCAGCTTTTATTCTTTCCAAACAAGTTGAAGTAGTTCAACTAATTTATTTAGTTAAGTTAGATTGACTTAACTAATTAGTTTAGGAGAGGTAAATAATAATAATAATATAGTTAAGGGTCTTTAATTAATAATAACTAGATAGGTGGGACCCCTTGTGAATCACATAAATCTCTTCTTTTCAAATCATAAAATATAACACAAAAAGGATAATCATTTAAACCACATGCCACCCTTGTAGCTCCCTTAAATATCTTTCAAAATAGATATTTAAATATCAGAAATAATTTGTATCATATCCAAAAAATATATAAATATCCACATCATCCATATTATCCATATGATCCACAAAATACCAAAACAAAGCTTGTTGTCCCAAAATTCTGAAATCATTAACATTGTCTTCATCAACTCAATTCAAAAAAAAACACAATCTAAAAGCCATACTTGCCACTCTGGGAGGCAATTTTTCTTTTTTCATTGTTGTCCCCCTTTGATTTCCCGGAAGTAGCCCATGGTTGGTTAGAAAATTGGGGTTGTATATCATTGATAACATGGGAACAATCATCTTTCAAATACATGCAGGAAGACACGGATTTTGAGGAATCATCCGATGGAGAAGAAGGGGAGGAAACTTCTTTGCCTTTATCTTGCACATGGGGAACATCAGTTTTTACTCTTTTACTAGCATGTGAGGATTGAGAAGGTGAATCGGCATGGGCAATCTGGACATTAGGATTGATAGGTGGTGGGAGAGGAAATGAAATATTGGGCCAGCCACGATGGTGAGAGACAGTCAAATTGACAATCTCTTTCCATCCATCATTTGCAGGGACTTCTGGTTGCAAGGACACATGAGGAGGAATGGGAATGCCGGGGATGTTCTAAGGCTGGAAGGGGGGTCTCTATGGCCTTGGGTGTATTATTCCATGACCAATCTAGTTCAAGAACCCATCTTGGAACAGTTGGTTCAATTCTTGGGGATCAACATCAAAATGAATGGAAAATCTAGGCCTTCTAGGACCTTTGTTCCAATTTCCCCAGCCTCTGTTATTTCTACCATGGCTGCCCCTACTAAATAAACTCATCCTGTAGCAGCATTTCGTCAATAACTAAGCCCTTAATAAACCATACATGACATTCTACTTGCATGAATCAAAATTTGGCTCAGAAATTGACACGAGATACATGCAAATCCATCCATAACAAACCATTTAACAATCGCCAAGTGAACAGTGGGTGATAGGGTTCATGGGACATATGGAGGGAGTGTAATTAGAAAAAAGTGATATAATGATAGGGGATTAATACATGAATATTTTTCAGCAATTAATTAAACAATTTAATTGTGTAGTAAAATACCAAAATATCAGTCTCCAATCATTTATGAGTTATCTCTTTGTCTCTTTTGCACATACTTTTTTCTTTTTAATTTATTTCAAAGAACAGGGATGTCATAAATGAAATTGGAATTATGGGGGGAATGTAATGAGCGAAAAAGTGGTAGAATGACATGGAAATAATATGGATACTGTCCAAATGAAAATAAATAAAAACATGCAATCAAACAAATCTTTGCTCTGACCTTCAATTTTTAATAGTATTCACTTTTCAAAATCACAATTTAAACTGTTACTTCCTTTACAAATTGTTTGTTGACTTCCAAACAATAATCTATATGCCCATAAATATTTAATTACATAAGCGTTTGTATCCATATAACCTTTATATAACAGTCATAATGAAGAGCATTACAAATGATATGATAAACCACAATAACCCTTTTAGCCACAACCATTCATAACTCCAATGCTAAATCCTTTTAAAACCAACAAGAATATGCACAGTGCTTACAGCCATTTATATCCAATACTTATTCTTTAAATCCAACAGGAACATGCACAGTATTTACCACCACTTATGTCCATTTTTTAAACATTGTTCAATGCAATCAAACTCGATGTTATAACTCTTTATCGAGCCCTAATAAATTTGCACACAAGTGTCTTTTAAATACAGTCAACATAACATTTGAATCAAATAACATGCAATACTTCGATCCCGGTCTTGACATGAACAATTAGGTATAGGATTCTTTCAAAATTTCCAAATGAGGAAAATAACCAAATCATGTCGAAGTAACCAAGCACGCATAGTACTCCATCAACCATTGATTGGAGTAAAATGATATCAATCTAATATTTAGGGTTTAAAAATAGCAAGTGGAGGGTAAGAATAGGTGGTTCAACCAAAGGGTTAATACCTCGACAAGCACAGACATCTCATTCTTTTCACCATTTACCACAGAACCATAACATGTAACAACACTCTCGGCTGTGAGGGTTACCAAAACGACAAACTGTCAATTCCAACAGGAAAACGAAATGAATCTAATCTCTTGATCAACATTGTAAAATGAGCATCCAAGCACAAACCCATGCCCGACCAAAAAGCATCCATGATGCTTCTATCAACTTCTGGGTGATGTTAAACTCATACCGTGCAATCCTTTTCAGGCACCTGTATCAGTGAGGGCATAAGTAAGCAGCTTAACAATGCGTAGTTTTATCCAGAAAAGGTACGGGCTACTTTAATCTTTCATCACTTCACATTGCAACCCACGGGGTTTAAAATACTATCCACAGAGACGAGCATGGAGTGGGAAACCTAAACAAAGAGATGTGTTATGACAATCCATAAGCAGCATACACGCAAAGCTTAGAGCTTTGGCAAGCCATAATACTCAATTTCAACAAAGGTGCCAGAATCAAAACCCAATCTATGATCAAGTAGGACTCACTACCATTTTTATCAATAAACCCATGCAAATATTACACACAGCAAGGAGAGCATAACCATTTATAAAGTGCCAATAGCCCAGAATAATCACCATAAGAAACCATGGAAATAACACCAATACACATTTCAAATATCTCATAACAACTTAAGAAAAACACATATACCACGAGCAATACTGAGCCAAAAGTTGATTCAGAGGGAAGAGTAACCATCATGGATGGAAGATTAAGAAACCCATACCTGGAAAAATCCTACACGAGGAAAAACAACACTATATATCTCCTTCATGGTCGAACAAAGCAGAATAGAAACAACCACCGGAGCCAAAACCAAAATGCAAGAATGACTAGGGTGACGAGCTCAAGGGGAGTTTGAGTGACATGCAGTAAATGCATGTCACTTCTCCCTTCCAACCTCATTCAATTCAACGTACGAGCCAATTCGATTCACCATAGAACTAAACAATTAATCAACCACATATCCATTGCCATATCACTTTTGCATAGTGCGCCACCCCTTTGTAATGTCAAAATATTTAAAATAACAATGTGCTAGAAACATTACCCCATGTGCAACCACTTATGAAACTCAACAAGGCGCATAACTATAGTAGCAAGGGTCAAGTGCTCCCATCCTTTGTCACAATAATACATAACATTAGAGCTTGAGTATAGTTCTTTTATTCAAAAGATCTCCATTATTATATTGTATCAAGACCATTTAAACCAATTAGTGCCATGTTTAATGCAATATCAAAACCAAAACTATCAATGATTCTTTCATCCACGAGGCAGGCTTAACATATTCTGTGAGAGGTCTTCAACGCCATCCAGTTCCATGAATTAATCAACCAACCATCACATGTTACCACAACATTTTTAACCATGATTTGAAACAATGAACTGTAGAAGACTGTTTCGGTACCATCACATAATCAAACAAAATATAAGCGCATCATATCCACCATCGCGCCACAAGTCCAACAAGGGGGTCCCACCTACTAGTTTATTATTAATATAAATAAGTAATAGATCTTGGCAATCATTTGCAAGCATAGTACTCATCATTGCATTTTTAAGCGTCAACAAACTGGCGACTCCACAGGGACATTTGTTTCCAACCGATTAAGAACTTAGAATTTTTGGTTTCATAGACCAGGTGAACATTAGATCAAGGAATTATATATCAAAATGATTATGTAACAGGGGAAGTGAGGAGGTTTAATGGAAAAAAATATTCAGGAATTTGGAAATAACTCATGGAAAGTGTTGCGTATGAGGGGATTATTTTTGTATGCATAGCATTTGATTAATCACAGTGAAAATGTTTATTGTTTAAAGGAGAAAAACTTTTGGTGCGCTCTTTTTGAATCCCAAGGTGGAGGGAAGAAAGGGAAGACAAAAAGTAGGGATGAAAATCCAATTATCTATCTAACAGCAATATTGGAAGCATAGAGAAATTTCAGTGATGTATACAAGGGGAACATCATAACAGCTATGTAACCTTATTTTTATTGATTAACAATACTTATAGAATAGCATCACTACGGAAAAACTTATCCAGAGTTTATTTTTGAAAAGAAAAACAGTAGAAATTAAACAACTGAAAAATAAAAACAACAAAACAAAATCAAAGCAGTAAAACAGAAACTATAATACAGAAGTAGTTTCCATACAATGTTTTGACTTTCAAACTGGTTCCACATAGTGCTTCAAGTGGGAACTGTTAGTTCTATAAGAAAATAATCGCTCTTTTGAGTCCTTTAGAATATAAGAATTCGCACCCACGACAAAAGCGATTTTAAAAGTACCCAACCATAATTTTTTAAACTTAGAATGCCTTCCTCTATCAGCATGAGTTGAATCCCAAAGAAAGACTTTCTCATTTACCTTAAATCCGACATCTTTTGCACTTTTATTGAAATATATCTTTACAGTTTGTTGTCTTCTATTTATGTTCTCCAAGGAAAACATCATTTGTTCCTCTAAATCCAACAATGCATTTATCCTTTGAGGGATATTAGAAGAATTTAATTCTTCAATCTATAGCATCATTCGTAGAGAAGAAAGTTCCATATCAATAAGTAGAATATCTTCTTGACCATAAACAAGCTGAAAGGGAGTGCAACCTGTGCTTACCTTGGTAGTAGTGTGATCAACCCAAAGGGAGTAAGTGAGGAGGGTGTGCCATTGATGAGGCTTATCTTCCATGAGCCTCTTGATAATTCTAACCAGATTTTTGTTAGTAGACTCGGCTTGCCCATTTCCTTGAGGGTAATAAGTTGATGAGGTGAAATGTTTAACTCCTAGCTTAGCTAGAAACTAAGTCATCTTAGCAAAAATAAAAGTGTGGATGTTATCTATAATAATTTCTAAAGGAATTCCAAATATGGAGAAAATATTAGTTTCAAGGAAAGAAATAACTTGCTCATCCTGCAAATGTTTAAGTGGGGCAGCTTCAGTCCATTTCGTAAAATAGTATGTGGTTGTCAAGATAAAAATGTGCCCTCCTGAAGATGGAGGATTGATAGGACCGATTAAGTCCAGAACCAATTTTGAAAAAGGAAAATCAGGGAGGACAGGTTGCAAAGGCATGGCAGACATACGTTCTTTCCCAGCGAATTTTTGGCACTTGTCACAAGATCTTGAAAATTTATAAGAATCTCAAAAAATTGAAGGCCAATAATAACCTTTTCTGATGATTTTAAAAGCAGTAGTTTTAGCAGAAAAGTGGCCACCCACATGAATAACAGAATCTGAAGATCCATGGGTTTCTTGTAACAGTTTTTGTGCTTCCTCATTATTTACACAACGAAGTAATATACCATTGACAAATCTCCTATATAAGAATTCTCCTAAGATAACATATCTGAAAGATTCAATACATATCCTTCTCCTTTGATGAGTATCTAAGATATATGGACATTTATGATTTTGCAAGTAATACACCAGATCTTTATACCATGGATGTTCAGCTACAAGAAGAATTTGACTATCAATGTAAAATAGTGTTGAAAGAGGATTATCGTGTTCGCCAATTTATTCACTTGCTTTAGCATGTTGATCCAAGTGAAGGGATAAGTCTCATACCTTAATTTTTTTCAAAGTCATGATGGTTAAATCATTCTCCTGGATCTTGGCAAGCCAATGTGAAAGCTTCCCTAAAAGATAAGTCTCTGAGAGCAAAAACTTGACAGCAGGCAAAGGGACTTTTACCAGTGTGTGCTTGCCTAAGATAAAGTGGCAAAAATTTTCCACAACCTTAACAAGAGAAAAAACATGTTTTTCGATATAAGAATATTTGAATCCATCATCTGATAAGATTTGACTCATGTAAGCTACTGGTTTTTCATTATCCTGGTCATCACATTGTACACGAATAGCAGAAAGTGCTTCTTCTGTGGGATTAGTGTATATAATAAAGTCTTTCTCAAAGTCTGGTTTCACCAAAACTGGTGCAGAACTTATTACCTTCTTAATCCTTACGAAATCATTCTCGACGTCCTCAATCCAAGAAAATGAGTGATCTTTCTTAAGAATATTGTGAATTGGTTTGACCATTACAACAAAATCATGAACAAATCTATGAACAAAGTTGATAATGCCCATAAAGGCTTGAACCTCCTTTTTGGAAGTGGGAGCAGGAAGGTTTAAAATAGCAGCGATCCTTTTGGGATTTATGCTTATTCCTGGATCAAAGACAATATTCCCGAGGAGCTTGCCCTCAATAACATTGAGAATAGATTTAGAAGGAATTAAAGAAATGTTGAAATTTTTGCATCGCATGAGAACTTTTCTAAGATGACCAAAATGATCTAATCGGTGTTTTGAATATACAGTCAAGTCATCAAGATAAATCTAAATAATCTTACTGATCAAATCATCAAAATCTATATGCATAGCTCTTTGGAAGGTATCACCTGCATTAGATAAACCAAAAGGCATGCATTCATAAGAAAATGTTCCCCAACGTGTAGTGAAAGTGGTTTTGTATTTATCAGTCCTTTTTATCTTGATTTGATTATAACCATAAAAACCATCAAGTAAGGACATCATTTGTGACCCTGCAACTTGCTGCAAAATCATTTATGTATTACAGAGAGGAAAATGGTCTTTTACGCTCGCTCTATTTAATGTGAGGAAATCAATGCACAGTCAAATCTGACCTATTGTTTTTCGAACCGAAACCAAATTGGAAACCCACTCGGAGTACTTAATAGGAAATATTATCCCATCTTTCAAGAGTTTTTCCAACTCCCTTCTAATAGTAGCTTCAAGTGCGGGGTTAATGGGTCCTTGTTTTTTCCTAACTGGTTTTATACCCTCCTTGGTAGGAATGGCATGATGTATAAGAGCAGGATTAAAACCACAAAGATCCTCATAAGACCAAGCAAAAACATCTTGAAATTCACGAAGTAACTCAACGAATTTCAACTTTTCTTCATCGGTACATTGGGCACCTATCTTAAAATTCTTTGGGGAATCAGGTGTTCCAATGTTCAAGGAAATGGATTCACCCACTTTCCTTTTTGACTCCTCTTCTTTGTGCTTTTCTTTTTTGCCTACATCACTCAATGAAAACGAACTTTCTAGAGGATTCAAGCCCTTCGTAATTTTGTTTTTTTCCATGGATATAATCTCCTTGGGCTTATATGGTTCATTTTGTATGAAAAAGCAGGTGCTTTAATCACTAGGGAAGACCTGCCATGACTCTACATTCTCAGAGATATGAGGACGATATAAAGATTGAAAAGTACAATCATTTCTTTGTGGCAGAAGTTGCTGAGTAGGAGAGGTTGCAATAATAGCTAACATGTCAGCCATCGAATTCAATTCCCTTTTAAAATGAGTGATGTTAAATGATAACAAGTTTGAGATAAGCACCTAAACAGTTTGGTTGTAGCATTTCATTAACTTGTTTCTAGGAGAATATATTTTACGTACAAGGTTCACAACAAGCTCAGAGTCCCCAAAAACTGTAAGGTGTCCACAACCTAAATTATAGGCATTTTCAATGCCTATCAATAATGCTTCAAATTCGGTGACATTGTTTGTGCAAGCAAACTCTAACCTATAGGAAAATTTGTGAATTTTACATACAGGTGAGTAGAAGATAATGCCAGCTCCATTACCTTCATTGGAGCATGATCCATCAAAGTGCATATGCCACATCCCATCCTCCAGGTCAATTTGTTCCAGGGTAGTGTTATCCTCATATGCAAATATGGAGTACACTCCTAAGTCCTCTTTGACATAGTTTACATTAGGTTGTGGAATTCTTTCTATATACAGTGAAATTCTTCCCTCCCTTAGAAATATGTTTTTCTTTCCATTCCGAGGAATGGATAAGTGTGTCCCATCAAGTGAAAGACATCCACCTATCAAGGCTTGTGACTCTCTTCCTAAGATGATTGAATAGTTACTTATCGTCATGTCAATAACCTGAATATTAAGGGTTGTCCTTATTTCAGGATGTGCGCCTAGAACCAAGGTCACGTCTTTGATTTCACCTATGGTGGATTGTTGTAGACTATTATACGAGAGAATGCTTCTATCATTTTCATGAATACAAGATAAGCCTAGCTCTTCCATAATAATTTTTGACATCACGCATGGGCCCGAACCACCATAAATTAGGCAACAATGGGTTATTTTGTCCATAATCTTTACAGAAATTAAAAATGGGGGATTTTTTACAGGGTGTCTAAAACTATTTACACCTACTTTATTTACACTAGAATCCTCTTCTTTTACTTCTTCAGAGAGATTGGATATGGTGGAAGATTTTCCTTCCATGAATTTTTTTCGATTCTTTTGTTGCTCAGGGACGTCAACCATGTCCAAAAGAGTAACATTGGCCTTGATATTAGCCAATTGGTTGAGAATGTTATATTTGGAAGAGGGAAGAGGAGAGGGAATTCCTTGACTGACGGGATTATTGGTAGCTTGTTCAACAACAACTTGCGAAGATGATCTTGGGCTAGAGGAAGTATGAGGGGGATCATATTTCCCTTTTGAAGCATAGGATTTATTCCTATTGTTTATGATCATGGCATCCTTTGGTTCTGTGAAATCTAGAACAACAATGGGAGTTTCAAGCCTTTTTTTGAAGATTTATCTCTTGCACTCTTCTTTACCTCACAAGTACTTTCCTCGTGATGTTCCTCGCAAAAGTTACACCAAATGTGAGGCATCATGGCTTTGGGATGAAAGTTATTTTCATTGGGATTCCTAAAAGATGGTGAAGAAGAAGATGAGGCCCCAGGAGTAAGTGAAGGGACATTTCCCTTTCTCTTGTATGTTATCATTCGATTATTCATATCCTGTACAAGTTGTAAGAGGGAAGACATGTTTATTTGTTTAATTAAGTCTCCCTTGGGAAGACCTATTCTTTCCAGTTGTTCTTCCTACTCCAGACAACTATGAAGAGTGGAAACAATATTGTTAATAGATTTTTCTTCAAGCCTATGATGATAAGGGGAAGGTAGAGCATTATAGTAATGCATAAAAGCAGCTTGGTTATGGGGGAGACTAAGTTTTGGAATTTGATTATACAACTTGGTGAAACATAGGTTGAAAGACTTGATAGTCTCACCATATTTGTATGCAATATTATTGTATTCTCATAATTGTTCGGATGGGCTATTAGACTGCCCATAAGTAGATTTGAACCAGTAAACTAACTCTTCCCAAGTGGAAAGAATCTTGGGAGGTGGATCGAAGAAATTTTTCGTTGCTTTCCCTTCGATAGAGTTGACAAACAGGTGCATACAAGTATCATTGTCATTATCTCCTATAGTGTGACAGGCATTAGAGAATGCCACCAAGTGTACATTTGTAGTGACTGTGTTATTTCCTGAAAACCTAGGGAGATTCTCTTTGAATTTTTGTAGAGGACAAGTGGCAAGTGCTAGGTTTAAAGGGGAGGATACATGCCACGAGGTAGTAGTAGCATCTTCTTCGAATTGAAAAAGTCCATACTTCTTTATGACCTTGGTGGGGTTGGTAGTATATTGGACAGGGACTTGATGGCTATACAAGCTACCAATCACTGACAAGACTGAAGGTTGAGATGAAGAAGCACCTCCAGTGCCACCAAGTCCACCCACAGATACCATTTTGTAAATGATGGGTGAGGAAAAAAAACAAGAACTAGCCGAATCAGACAAAGTTCTCCTTAAAGTGCCTTATTGAGTTAACAAAAAAATGTTTCTTCTTCCTATTTCAGTGATAGGAGTGATTTCAGAAGATAAACCTCTTCTTCTCCTAGAGATGCGAGGGTTTAAATACATGAAAAGAAGATCAAAACTTTAGGAAAAAGAAATGTATAGTTTCTTACTAGACTGCCTTTTCCTAGCCTCCCACTGTTCTTGAACACTTCTGTCTTGTTCAATTACTTCCCACGAATGTTCAAGATCATCTTGGGTGTTAGCGGCTTCTAAGATGGTATTGAATAAATTTAAAGCAATGTTGGTTTGGTCTTTAAGACCAGGCTCAATATTGGGCTTCCTTGTAACAAGTACTATCATGAGGAAACAAAATAGTCATAATCAAAACAAAAGTAGAAATATTCAATGATAATCATGAATACAATCAACCAGACAGATATGGAATATCTCCCCAATATGTTCGCCAAATAAATGTTGAGGAAAAGGTATGAATTACCTTACTCAATCATTTTCAAATATTGTCTGGCTAGGACAAGATAGTCGAGAATATCACCCTTGGTTTTATAGCCTCAAAAGTATTCTCTCAATCCTTAAGTATTAATTACTAGGAATAAGGTTAATTTATTAATGAAAAGAATGTTTCAGTATAAAATAAAATTTATATAAGTTTCTGAAATATACACAAATTATAGAAAGTAAACATGGAGATCAAAAAAGTGAAAAGTAACCAAGTCATCAATACACATGTATAAGACAGAATAACAATCTGATTTATTTCATTATGAGATATCAAAAGTTTTTTTCTCTTTACAAAACCCCTATAAGGGCATGGACCAAAGTCTGATTTAGACATCCCCGATGAACACCATACAAAAAGACTCTAACAATCAAGGAAAACTGAAATTTATAATCTGGATCAGCTTGTCACAAACTGTTGCCAAATTGACTCTGCAAGATATTCTTTATCAGCCATGAAACTTAATTCACAAACAGACAAGAATACACAGACTATCAAAGATGGATCAACACCTTTAAAACAAGCGTCTAAAAAGTTTGGTTCAGTCTTAAACCTTGTTGTCTACAATAAGACCCTGCTGTCACAAATAGAATTAGGATTTGAATAAACTCAAGAATGAATGAAAATTGAAACTATCTTATCAAACCAAAAGAGCAAACCTTAATCTTTCTTTCTCCTTCTATTCTTCCCTTGTTTCTTCTTCTCATTCAACTTTTATTCTTTCCAAATAAGTTGAAGTAGTTCAACTACTTTCTTTAGTTAAGTTAGTTTGAATTAACTAATTAGTTTAGGAGAGGTAAATAATAATAATATA
>JASDQU010682944.1:23019-42706 GCA_032191745.1 Picea mariana
TGGCTAGAACCTTCGTGATGACTTTATATCCAATGTTGCATAGGGAAATCAGACGAAATCTTGCAAAGGATGAAGCTCCTTTTTCCTTAGGAATGAGAGCAAGAAAAGAGGAATTAGTTCCTCCTCCAATTTTATTGCATGATTGAGACTTCTTGACCATTTTCAGAAGATCCCTGTGGATGATGGTCCAGCAAGAGATGAGAAACCAGGAAGTAAACCCGTCTGGCCTGGGTGCTTTATCAGGGCTCATACTTCAACAACAGATTTGACTTCTTCCGGAGAGACAGGGCGCATAAGCAGAGCATTGGAATGGGCTGAAACTAGAGAAGGGATATGATCTAAAATTGCCATATTGCTGAGATTTAATTCAGGAGATGACTCCGAATATATCTCCTTAAAGTGATTATGAGCTGCTTTTTTAATTTCATCAAAGGCAGTGAGCTGATTTCCCTGATGTTCAATCTTAGGTATAGAGTTAAAATGCTTTCTTATCTCAACTTGTTTGTGAAAAAACTTGGTATTTATGTCCCCGTCATGCAGCCAATGGTTTCTTGATTTGATTTTCCAGTAACTTTCTTCGAGTCTGCAGGCATCATGCATCTTATTGTGAAGAAGTAATTCTTTATCCTTCGTAGGTTGGTCCAAATAACCTTCCGATCTGAAATGAAAATCTTCCAATTCCTTCTCAGCTTCTAGCCTTTGCTGCTTTGGCGTCTTATGCTGTTTAGCCCAATCTTTCAAATATTTTTTCAAGATTCGTAGCTTTTATTCCCATACATGGAAAGCTGACCCTCTAACATTAGTGCGCCAGGCTAGAGCTACAATGTCATAGAAACCATCCATAGAGATCCAAGAGGGATTGAATCTAAAAGGAATAGGCCCCATATTTATATCTTTGACAAAGGAGAGCGCTATAGGCTTATGATCAGAAGCGCTGAAAGCTATAATAGAAGAAACAAGATCCATCCTTTGGATATGGAGGGACCGTTGGACCAAAAAACGATCAAGACGGGCATCAATATGTCCTGGGCCCAGCCTTCTATTTGTCCAAGTGTAAATCCCTTTAGCAGGCTTAATATCCTCCAGATCCCAATTAGCTATAAGATCTTCAACCCACTCCCTGGACGGATCTCTAATCACATTTCCTCCTCTTTTTTCCAGGGCGGAAAGGGTTAAGTTAAGATCACCTGCTACTATATAATTATTGAGATGAGAGTTTACCATATGATCTTTTAGGGAATTCCAACAATATTTCTTCTCGGAGAGAGCTATAGGAGCATACACATTAAAAATACTTAACCGGAGATTAGATTCTTTAAAAAGAATTTCAGTAAAAATCCAATGAATATTTGTTACCGAGCTTACTAATTCAACCTTAGAGGGGTCCCAGAGCATTGCCAAACCTCCTGACGCTCCTCGAGAACTGACCACTATACATTGTGCATTAGACCAGAATGACTGAGCAACCTGGAGGAGAGATTGCTCTTCCATTTTTATCTCCTGGATAAGGAGGATATGAGGCATCGATATTCTGATAAGATCTTTCATAGATAACGTTTTTAATTTGCTTCCTATCCCCCTACAGTTCCAGGAGACGATCTACATTATTTACCTTTTGGATTGGACGCTGCCCCTCTCGCAGCATTTCCCTGATGTCTGGTATTTCTGGAATTCAAGTGTTTTTCAATAGTAGACTGTACTCTAGCTAGCTTATCTCGATAAGCAACTGTTTCCCTTCTTTCTTTGTATGTTTTCCTTCCTCTCTTGTCCTTCTTAACTGACTTTGTTTAATCTATGTCCTCTTCTTCCGTATCCTCCTCCTTTGATCCTTCTTCAGATGCCATTTCCACATGAGGGTCCTTCTTATCTTGCTGATCTAAGGGTTTCTCATTCATGGTTCCTTTATCTTGAAATCCTTCACCCATAGGATTGGCAGATGATGGAGGTATTTCTCCTTCTTCAATCGCCTTGTCTGGTGGTTCTTGTTCTTCAAGGGCTGTAAATCTATTTCCGAATTTTGAAATCTGGATTTCCTTCTGATTTTTAGAGGACTTAGGGTCCTTCGAAGGAGGAGCATTGGCCTGGGGTTCAGAGACCTTAGAGCCCTTTCTTCTTGGGTTTGCCTTATGTTTTTTCATTTGTTTCTAGCCTTCCTCCGACCCTTTCCATGCCTCTGGCTCCTGTAATTTGGGGCATTGACTTTGAAAGTGCCTGTATTCATGGCGGTGCCTACACTTAAAGGGCAGCTGTTCATAGTCCAATTGCTGGTAATGCTTCCATCCTTTAACCGTAAGCTTGATTGCCTCTGGTAAACCTACCTCCAAATCTACTTCAACACAGATTCGGGCAAAGGAATACTGTCCTTTAGGGTCAGCTTGATCAATATATTTACCAAGCCCGTTTCCTATGGCTCTAAGAGATTCCTCTCCCAAACAGTGCATGGGGAGGTTTGGTAAACGAACCCAGACTGGTACAGCTTTGGGGATATCCTTATTCGGGTCAAAATCAGGGGTCCATCTGTTCAGATAGAGCCCCTATGGCCCCATAAAGTAAGGACCACTTCGGAAAATCAGATCCCTGACGACTTTCGAGACAAAATCGAACAGAAAGTACCCTCGTCCGATCGCATAGCATGAGACTCCTTGGGATATCAGAGGTCTCTAGTTATTCTGAACCCAGGCGTCAGTGGAATGGGGAGTCATCCAGAGACCAGTAAACTGTCCCATTAGGGCACGATCCGCCAAAGATACGACCAACTGGATAGGTTTCTCCGAAGGCAAAGCGATTTCTGGAATGGCATCTGATTTTTTAACAAATTTTGGCGGTGGGTCAGAGACCTTCTTCTTTCCATGGGCATTCACCAGGCGGGCGAAGGTAGCTTCTTCAACGGACGGACGGGGAGGAGCCGCCACTCCTCCACCCACATAGCTCATTTCCGTTGACTTCCGCTCAAACCCTAGCAGAGATCACCCCGAGTTCGATTTCCAGAGGGGAGACGGATTTCCGTTGGCCAATCGCTGCGCGAGTTATCTATAAGTAGATATTGTTGTTCATTAAAAGAATAGATATTATCCAATGATATGTAAATATTGTTGTTGACAATATGTTATTCTTTTAGATTATTGAGAGCCGATTTGCAGTTTTGCAACAACACATTAGAAATGTCTACATCAATATTATTGGAAGTTATACATGCGTTGGAAATTGTGGGAGATACTTGGGTTCTGTGATGTAAGTACATGCTAGTGCATTAAGATGGAAATTCTTATCTTGAGTGTTATTTTATAATATGTAATGTTAGTTTATAATATGTAATGGGCATGCAAAGTCAATTGTTAGCTATTTTGTATAAAGTCAATATTAACTATTTTGTTGCATGTATGTAGGATGTTTAAAAATGATAATAAAGCTAAGTTTGGGTTGCTAATGCATGCATAATTTTCAAAACATATCAAGAAAATTAAGAGAATTGAGTAAAGCTATTTTAAAAAACAAAACAATAAACTAGATTTAATTAAATACTCTATAAAATTGTGCTAGCAATGAGATAATTCTTGTATATGGGTTTTCTTGAGGAAACCAATACATTAATGTTCATTAATTCTATAGCATTAAATCTCATTGGTGAAACTTGCTTTTAGAACCTATAAAATGGTCAACATGTACCTATAAAACTAGATCTCATTGGTGAAACTTGCTTTAGAAACTATAAAATGGTTAACATGTACCTATAAAATGGTGAACATGTGATGAGGTAGTTAAATCAACATTGTCAATTTTGTATATATATTGATTAAAAATGGGGGTGGGGAGAGATAATGTGCATTTAAAATAAACATTGTTTCTTCCCACCCCGAAAGGTAATGTGCATTTTAAATGCACATTATCTCCCCCCACCCCCAAATTTACATTGCTTACCACACCTCTATCCTCATATTGATTAAAAATTGGGTGCAGTTTTACTTGTACAACATTAATACAAGTCCAAAATCATGTAACAATAGTCTAAATGAGGAATGAGGGAGAAGTTTCCCAAACATTTGAAATTTCAAAAATAAAAACATCTTATTGCTCCAAAACTTACATGTATAATGTCTTATAAAAGAACCTGATAGAAATATAAACCTACAAAATATAAAATAATTATATAAATAAAAATTAAACCATCACATAGGACTAACTATAGAGTCCATCGGACTAGTAGTTTCCAATTCCACCTAGAAATCTTCTCAGCTATTATGAGACACATGGGCTTGTGGTAGTATCTCTTGTGTGGAGGGGGGAGATTAATGAAGTTGGTAATTCGAACAAGGAGGTCTTGGACAATAGAAAGGGAAGATTCATGTTAAAGGTATTTCATTCTAAGAATGGATAGGGAGCTCTGAGATTCCTGATCCCATTCTATCAGAGAAAGAATATGCTTTCCAACCTCCACATAAAGATGGTCCCTAGATTCATTTTTTTCTAAATTTTTTCCTTAAGTTGAGACAAATATGCCCTTAAATTCTTGGAGAACTTGGATAGGTTGTCCTGAATACCCTTGACCTCTTTATATCACTTCTAAAGGCACACACTTACCTATGAACATTCCCCTCATGGCCTAACAACAACCACAATGGTCCATTGATGGACCAAGAGCCCAATACATTCTACTACCATCCATTCCAGCACTAAACCTTGAGAATGGATGAGACTAGGGAATGGCATAATTCTTTGATCAATCTTAAATGCATGTTAATAAAGTAGATGGCCTATTGTTGATCTAAAATACAGTCTTACGGTCTTTAATTCAACCTCATGAGGATAAATCCCCCTGCGTTTTTAAAGAGGTGGTACTTCTCTATTTCAAATAATATACAAGAACATAAAAAAGTACTAGGCTTATTCTTGAAATAAATATTCTTGTGCAAAGAATACTTGAGAGAGGATGAGGTATCTTGTAGAAAGTAAATATTTACACTATGTTACAAGCATTATAAGCCAAAAGAGTATGCATTAAAAGAGGGCGACATTTCCATCACAACATTCATCAAAGTAGAAGCATTATTCAACACGGGAAAATAAAGTATGGACCACATATAATAGAGAAATCTAAATGACCATTTCATTAAACCCAATAAATATTTTGATAGACACATTTGAAATCTCATGCTTAAATTCAAAGTCATGAGAAATCAATAATTTTATGTCCCAAACTAGTTCTTTGGGAACCTAAAAAATAATAGATGTCTTTAAATAAATAGGTAGTAATGTACTAGGTTACAAATAAAAGAAATTGTGTTTGTCCTTCAAAGAGGACTGGGATGGCCCCCCTGCAAACCATAAAATGAAAGAGAGACCTGGAAGACAATAGAGAAATAGTCAAGCGTAAGCCTTAGGTTTCACAGGTTGCTGGGAACAGAAAAGGAAAAATGATAAATGGTTGAGGAAGAAAGATGGCAAGGGAAAGAATAAGGTTTCTACTTGACTTACTGCGATGGAAATCTTTGAACCCTTTACTTGATTGCTAAGACATATTTTGTAGATGGTTGTTGTTGTGTTGGAGGTGGCATAACCATTGTAACTACTTCATGTTGATTTGTCTCGGTGATCTTAACCAAAGATTTTATTAACCATTCTTCTATGCATTCCCTCATTAGAGAAATCATTATTTCATGCTTGTTTTTTTATCTCAAATAGTTCATTCTCCATTTCTCTAAGTCAATACCTTGATATCATCATTCTTATTAATGTATCGGACAAGCCACCTTTCAACCTCATCTTCAGAGAATTCAATTGAGTAGTAAACTCACTCACCCATGCAACTTTTAATACTTTAAGTTGTTCCAATAGTTTCTTTTTAGACATAAGTATAGTCTCCATTAAAAAATTCGGGCCATCAAATTCTTTTGTATGATCAACAAGTTTCAGAAATAGATCACCTCTTTTGATTTTAACAACATCTAGTTCATACATCATTTCTCTTAAACATTCAATCATTTTCAGCCAACAAGTGTTAATTTGCTTCATTTTGATACGAGAGGGAAGGTTATGTTCTCTTATGTGGGTTTCACTTAGACTTGAAACTTTTTCCACAAAAGTTCCCACAACCTCCTTGTAAAAACCTTCGTCATTATCTAGATTCTTTTGGAGATATTCTCTAAAATGCATAATCCTTGTTGAAAAATTGGTTGAACTCTGTGTTAGCTCCCAAATTTCATGGATTAGGTCTATTATTTTCTGAATTCCATCTCCAACGTATTTTCTCACGAACAACAAAAGACTAGAGGAACCTTTCAATTTATTGTTGTTTTCTGGGATGTCCTCAAGGGTAAGTGTTGGTTGAATTGCAGTTAGAGGTTCAACAAACAATAGTTTTGGAATTAGATTTTTCTCTAATTCCTTTATTTTTTATTTTAGAATTAAATTTTCTTTCTCAATATAAAAAATGGATTATTTTAGCGCTTCCCCGATTTCCTCATGAAACTGTACAATTTTTTAGGGTGCAACCCCAAGAAAATCAATTTCTAATTTCCATTTTTCAGACACTTTCTTATTTTTCATGTTAACTTTCTTTGTTAATAATTTCTTGGAATTTTTATGATTAGCCACGTGGTGAAGTGTGGCAAATTCTTCTTCAAATATCTATGGCTCCTGGGTAACTAGAGACTCAATAATTTCTCTAATCTCCAACAATATTTGTTTTGATCAGTTGGGTTCTTCTAACACTTCATCTACATCCATAGCTCAGGGACTTTCCTCAATTTCAAGTATCTCCAATCATGTTTTATGAGTTTCTATGTTTCTTTTAATATGAGTATATACAACATGTTATTTTTCCAATTTTTTCTCCGTAGGGTCTTTATCACCCCCATCATTTGAATTTCTAGAAGGTGTTTTTCTTGGTTCTAGACCACTACTTATAGGTTTTGTTTTAACATGAGTACCTCTTTGTGAAACATTGGGTGAATTGGGGATTTTGTGTGTTTCCTCGCTACCCTTTTGTTTGTACCACTCATTAGTGCTACCCAACTCTTCAACATCATCCTGGGCTTCTTCAGTTGAGGCCTTGCGGAGATTTTCCTCCCTTGAATTGTTCAGATTTACATAAATAAGAAGAATATCCCACCAAGGACATGTGTGTAGAAAACAGGTCCTTAAGGTCAAAAACCCCAATGCATTTAGCTTACTTTAAATCAAGTTGATCAAATTGACTTGCAAATTCATCCAAGTGATAAATATTCTTAACAACAATTTCTCCAACTCTCCAGGGAAATGGATTGAACTACTTCTTCATTTTTTCATTGAAGAAGTATGTGTAATACTTGTATTCTCTGCACACTTTGATGACAAAGTGTCTATCAGATACATAAAAGGGGAGCAATAAGGGTTTCCCTTGGAAACCGAATAATCTTAGAACATTTAAATCCTCTGTAGTTTCAAAAATTTATTTCTCTGTGATAAAGGAGGTATCGTTTGATGACAGTCTCGATGTAGTAGGACCAAAGATTAAGTTTTTGAAATCATAAATAAAATTGTTGTGGACCGAGTAGAAATGGTATTGAGATTTATGTCTCCACAAGGATGGATACCAAAAAGAGACTAGTTCCACCTTGAAATCGACTATCCTTTCCCTTGGGGCTATAACATATACCAAATAAGAATTCAATTAGAATTTTTAGTTTTTTCTCAAACCACCTAGATGAAATGAAATTTCATTTGAAATAATTTGGCCCCAGTCAATCAGGGTGTCTTTGTGAACAACAAAGTGAAGAATATGAACAATATGTGTCGACACAGAGGCCATGGACTCCAGTCCAACTATACGTGAAAAAATCCAGGTGAATTCTCTGTACGCGTATTTTAAAGAACTTACCTCAATCTCATTAAAATTGTTATCATCTCTCGGGTTGGCGAGGTAGTTATAGAGGAGCTCTGCTCCTCCTCTATGTTCCTTAAGAAATCCATTGGTTTCCTCATTATTGAACTGCATGGTGGTTTTTGGGAGTCGTAATATTCTTTTGAAAACTGAAGGAGTCAAGGAGATGGGTGGCTTTCCCTGAACTTGAATTATTTTTCTTTTTGAATCAAATTTGTATGTGCACTAGAGATATAATTCTTTGAAGTTTTTTGCTTCAGGCACATAACCAGCTAGTGTTATGCCTGAAATCCAAACTTGGTTTGTTTCCTTCTCGGTGGGGGAAAGATCCTTGTACCACTTGTAAGCTTGCGACCACTAGAACACATGATCTTCTCATATGAGAGTGTTAAGTGTATCTCCACAATACAAGTCCTTTTTTCTACTTGACATATCTTTACACTGGTTTCTCTTCTTTCGAATAGGTGCTCTATTGTTGATGTAACATTTTTATAGCATGTCATATTAATATTTTATTAAATTTACCACATATTTCATTTATTATTAACCACCATAGCTCTTATTTCAAAGTTGTGAGCTTGCACGATAAGATTAAGAATTTATTACAAAGTTTTACGAAATCTTCCCCACTTTAATAATTGTATTAGATTCACACAAGTGGTGAATGATGTGGTGGAGGGGAAATAATTGTGATCAGGAATGGTGAAGTGATGTCATGGAAGATGGAAAATGGTTAAGTATGGAAGTGCAAAGTGGAACATGGAAGGTGAAATATAGTGAATACAAGATTGTGGGATGTGGGACATGGGACATGGAGAGTTGAAAAAGGTAAGAAGGGAGGATTCCTACATCCACAATGATAAAATGGACTAAGTATGAGTAGAGCACATTATGCGAGTCACAAAAGTGAATAGGTCATTTTGGAGAACATGGGATTGTCGGTTGCGAGAAATGGACATGAGGGAAAAGGTAAGTGGAAAGGAAGCTTGTCCCACATCCACATTCAAAGAAATGGCTAAGTATAAAAAGGTAACGAGTGCAATTTGGAGGATGCATAGGTAGAAAGTTCATTTTGAGTGTTGCGCAATTGCAGGTTACAGGACATGAGGATTTGCGAGACATGGATGAGTTGTTCTCCCACAACACATTAAAATGACTAAGTGTTGAATTTGTGAAAGTGATTAAGTATAGACTTATGGGTTGGCGGGTTTGCAAACCTAGGAATTTGATGATAGTTTGATATGCAACCCACATTTGAAAGAGAAAAATGACTAAGTAACGAATATACAAGGAACGAAGGAAGAAAATGAAAAATACTAAGGATGAATATGTATGTACTAACATTGATCAATGAATGTATATCAACACCTATGCACCTCAACAACCTAATGACAATTAATTACCACATGTAATGCCACTTAATATTAATTTAAATTGTAACTCAATTTAAATAAAGGGTCATAAAAAACATTGGTGAGAATACCTTTCATTTCCAATATTTGAAAACAATCAAAAGTGGTTGTACCTTACACTTATAACGTAAGAAACACTTAATAAGACATTTAGGATTATGTTGATGTAAAATTTAACAATTTTGTTAAAGAAAAAAACGAAAATTTAAGGCAGTTAGACAAAGTTTTTTAAGAATTGTGTGTTAAGGAAAACTTTTGGTGCGATAAAGAATTAGAGGGTAAAAAAAATTAAGATATTCATTGATCAACCCTAATTTAAAAGATTAAAAGTATCTCTTTATTTTAATTCATGTAAAGAATAAAATCAACATTGCTAAAATAAAATTAAACTCTCACAAACTTCATAGTGATATAGGGTGTTAAACGACTCCTAAAATGTGGTGGATTTAAAAAATTTGTCATCTTTGTGACACTAAGAGGGTTGTGACATCTTGAGTTTGCAATAAGTCCTTAAATTGGTTATTCTTGGCTAAGAAATCATCTTCCTCAGACATAAGGAAACATGTTAGCGGCCCAAGACCTAAAGGCATATGGCAGGGGTGAACGTCTACTCCCTTATGGACCACCAGTGGGGCATTTTAGATGGTGTGGTTTTCATTGAATAAGAATGACGAGTCAACTTGCATTCACAAATAGCAGTCAATGATAATTGTCCTCACTACTCATTGAATACCAAATTATGATAAGTTTTGTCACTTTGGAAAATATAAAAATTAAACTTTAGTAAAAATTAACCCATTATGAATAATCAACTTGAATAACTTAAAAAAATGAAAAAAAATATTTGAGACAATTGTGATGTGTAGGCCATGTTAAACTCATGACTTAAGTGACTCTTAATAACTTGTCTAGAAAGTAGGCACCGAAAACAACTAATTTATTGTGTGGCTTTACAAAATAGATGTGCATTATCAATATCCACTCGACTATAGAGTCTTTAAGACTATGCATCCCATATGGCCATGCATAATGCATCCATACGTCCACCAGCCTACAACCAATGTCATGCAGCCTGGACGACAATCAATATAGGCTCCATGCTCCCATCCCGTCACCACCGTCCAACACCTCCCATCACCTATATGATTCACCTCCCATTACCGATGCAAAGATAACATGAATATTCATCCATGTATCATCTTCCAATCCACAAATTCAAGAATGTCACTTAATCCACTTTCCCTCCAATCAACAAATTCACATTCCAACTATACATTTCTCCCTAGAGAAACATGGGGGCACATTTAAAATTCCATAGTGTGCATTCCTTCCATTGGGAGAACATTTCTAGTTCTAAATTCAATTTCATAGCACACATTCATTCTAGTCCAATATCCAATTTTAGAACATGATCCATTATTGACGAGGACTAGAAGTGAACCTTATTGATACTAGAACTAAACCCCCAACATGTCCTATGGGGAATCAAGGTAGAATGATTCAAGTAAAGTTTCACCTTCTTACTCACAATAGCACAACGGTGTAAAGACATCAAACAACTTACCTCCTTCTTGAACAAGATTCACATTCCACCTAGGTTGCATGTCGAAATACCAAATAGGTGTTTTCCCAAAGTGGTGACCTATTATTTTATTCTCATATTTATCTCCCTTAGCTAGAACTACGAAACTCATTGTTATAAATGAAGAAGGGATTGATCCATCACCCTTCACTCTAAGAATCAATACCCACATGAAAATTATAACCATCATTAGGATATATTTCCCTTGCAATTAGAACTAAGCGACAAGAGAAGAAGTTCAGAACTCTTTCTAGAACCATTCTCACTACATGATAGAGAATCACTAGATTAAAATGACAAAATGCAAGAAAAAGAAATAAGAAACAATTTACTAGAAGATTACATTATATTAAGTGGGAAATAAATTCATGATTTCTTCTTATCTACGTGTGGCCACTATTTTTGCATGTGATTTGCTAGTTGTTTTCTTCCTTCTATGCCCAAAATTACTTTTTAAGAAAAAGAAACAAGAAACAAGAAACAATTTAATAGAAGATTACATTATATTAAGTGGGAAAGAAACTCATAATGTCTTCTTATCTGGGTGTGACCACTGTTTTTGCATGTGATTTTCTAGTTGTTTTCTTCCTTCTATGCCCAAATTTTCCTTTTAGGAAAAAAGTAAAATTGGGAAAGAAATTCATGATGTCTTATTATCTGCGTGTGGCCACTATTTTTGTATGTGATTTGCTAGTTGTTTTCTTCCTTCTATGCCCAAATTTACTTTTTAAGAAAAAGAAATAAGAAACAATTTACTAGAAGATTACGTTATATTAAGTGGGAAAGAAATTCATGATGACTTCTTATGTGAGTGTGGCCACTATTTTTGTGAGTGATTTTTCTAGTTGTTTTCTTCCTTCTATGCCCAAATTTACTTTTTAAGAAAAAAGAAATAAGAAACAATTTACTAGAAGATTACACTATATTAAGTAGGAAATAAATTCATGATGTCTTCTTATCTCCCTGTGGCCACTATTTTTGCACGTGATTTGCTAATTGTTTTCTTCCTTCTATGTTTGTTGGCATACGGGCAGACCCAGAGTTCAATGCTTCAATAGAGCACTAAAAAAACCCTAACTATCGACCCTTTCGACAACACCTGTGAAGCAGATGAAGTCTCACCTGAGGTAGAGGCAGGGGGAGTTGTAGGACTCATGTGTCTACAACCTAGCTGGGACACAGATCTGTGATTACAACACTTAACAAAGAATTTAACCAATACCATGCATTAGTTCATAAATCCATTCACATCGCATATTAAACCCTAGATATAGAACAACGCGATAACAACTAAGATCAAGTATTTTTCATCACTTAACACATAGTTATTGGATCAGATCTAAAATTCATTTATCATTAGTAGAGAACTAAGCATCTATATATCTATCTAACATACATAAAGACCAATACGCTAACAGATAAACAACATAAAAAATATCAACAACATCGTAGAAAGCACATCAACACAGGATACACATGGTTCACCCCAGTGTGGGGCTACATCCACCAAATCTTCTTCTTCTTTATTAGTCTTCAAGCTTCTTAAATTCCTCTATTCCTGCGCACAAAGCTATAGAGCCAACTCCACAAAGGACAATAGATATGCGCGCACCTCGCCAGATCCTCCTTCCTTGAATTAGGTCAGGGCACAAAGCCTTACATAGTCAGTGCACAAATTCGCTTATAATCGCTTGCACTTAGCTCTGCAATTATTAACATACTTTAGTCATGCACTAAGTCGATGGCCTTAAAAATTGACATCTACTTACATCGCCTAGCTACTTATTTATACATTACAAAAAGGCCTAAACATGGGTAAACCCATGGGCCAACATCCCAAACCTGTTACATAAACCCTAAAAGCCCAAAAATCCCATAAAAATGGGCAAGATCCTGCGATCTCCACTTCGCCTGGGCACTCCATCTTCAACCAGCCTATCGAAGTCCCAAAACTGGTCAAACATGACCAACATTTCCTCAAAACTTGGTTGAGGGCCAACAGGCCCCTAACACTCACCTGTGATTCATCCCTAGTCACTCTGATTTGGGCAACTCTGCTTTGAAGGACTCGAGCTTAGCTCGAGCTTCCTCGACTTAATTCTTCGCTAGATTCTCATGCTCGACGAACTCCTGAAGTACTTTCTTGGTGACAGGCCCTTCCAGGCATTATTCCACTGTCATGACCATATGTTCCAGTTGTGAGCCTTGTCCCTCGATCTCTTTGAAAAGCATGCAGGCTTCGTTCTGCACCAGCTGGAGTCTCCATGTCACTTCCATAACCTTGATCTAGATGGCAATAACCTACTGTTGGAGTGCGCAATGCTCCTATGACCTCTTCATCTTCTCAACTGCAGTAAGTAGTTTCACCTATGTTTGTACAGTGGACGCCTGTTGCTTTTCCTCTTGGAGCTATGCTTCCAATCTCCTCAGCTCTGGATCTTCTGCAAGGCGCTCATAGGTCTGCACACTTCGATCACTCAATTGTTTACATTCTGAGGCTAATGCCCTGATTCGTTCTACTGCGCTCCTCGCAGCTTCTTCCCTCTGATCCCTCACTTCTTGTGGAGTGCTCGACACTGCTTGAAGTTCTAATTCTTCTAATCTTGCTTGAAGCTGTTGAATGGCCTCAACAAGCTTCCCCACTTGCATCTTTGTTGACTTTGATTCCTCCTGTACCAAGGCCGACACAGAGCAGAGTGCTCTAGTCACTGCCTCTTTAACCCCAATCTGCTCTGCGAGTAGCTGGTCTTTCTCTTTCTAGATTTTCTCTTTGTCCTCTTCGAACATCGCCCTAACTTCATCTTTCTCTTTCTGTGCAACTCGAAATTGATCTAGGACCTCCTCCTTTTCTTTCTTTAAGGCCTTTGTGGCCTGTTCCTTTTCCTCTTGGGCTCGACGAAGCCGAACCTCTATCGCATCTGCTAACCTTCGCAATTGGGTGGGCGCATCACCTAATTCTACATTTTCTGCTGAGGATGGCGCAGTAGGAATTGCGTGGCTCAAATGGATAGCTTGTTGGATGTCTATGAGCTCTTTCTCTATTATGTCGTACATTGACTCTTGCTTTGCCCCATGTTTATGCAAGATGTTTTCTGAAGCGTCTTCTACAGCTGTGATGATGATATCAATGTCATCCACTGTGAGCACATTCTTCAACTGAGGCTTGTTGGCGTGAGCCTTCTTCCTTGCCGAAGGTTTCTCCGGGAAAAAATTCCTCTTCTGTGATGATTCTTTTATGGTGAAGAGATCCTTCAGCGGTGTAGCTTTGCCTTTGTCCTGCTTTTCTCCTTCTTCCCCTCCTTCCTCTTGGTTCACTTCGTCTCCTCCTCCTCCTGTAGGTGAGTCAGGCAGAGTTTCCTCTGATGCATTGTCCTTCTCATCACTTTCTATGTCTTGGACTTCATCCTTTTTCTTCTTTTTGTTGGCGTTTCTTTGTCCATCATGTTTGACCCAGGTGACTAATGGGCTTCCGATGATATCGGGGTCGTATAGTTCTAGATCCTCCACTAGTACAAGGAATTATGCTGGCCATTCCTTAGTGATCTCTTCCATGTCTTCCTCAGTCAACTTATAGTAAGATTGTAGCTCCTCTTTACTTTCATCCCCACGCGTGGTAATGTAGATGAAGTGTCAGTCTGCGCGGAACTTCGCTAGTGGCCTGTATCGATGGAGTGTATTCAGGGTCATCCGAAAAAAAGATTCAATGGCACGCTTCAGCTGTAGGTAATAAGTATGGAAGACAACATTCGACTGCCACTGCTTCACCATATCGTTCGCATACCACAAGGTAGTGAACCTTGTGACCAATGGTTCTGATGGCTCAACTTCGGGGAATGTTGCTCCTTCTAGCATCTGCCAAGAAATAAATGCAATGAGCACCAGTAACCAACTGAAGTGGAATTCGTATCCTTGGTCCTACACTTCATGGGAGTCCTTCTCCAACTCGTTGACAAGGTAACTCGCCCAGTTCATCTGCATTCCTTCGACACACTTCCCTGCGAGGTTGACTACAAACCCCGTGACTTGTGTCGGTCGGTTCTTTCTAACGATATTTCCAACGATCAATTGACAAGCTAGGCGCACTGCACCATCTTGGATGGAGGCTACCTTGTAGCCTCTCTTTCCCTTCTCTACATCATCGTAGGCTTCCTTTATTCGTTGTGCCAGGAACCAATTTCACGTCTTCCCTAGGTAGAACTGGTGAGGGTCTGGTCCCTGCATGCTTAGTCCAGTGATCAGGTGGATCAATGTCGGATTCACAGTGACACATCTATCAAGCCACAGATACCCTCCATGGTAGCATGACAGGAGGAGTTTAACGCAAGCGTTAACCTCCTGATGTCGGCCAAAGTGGGGGATCTTCATTACGTTCAAGATCGTGGAGCGCGTGAGCTCCTTAATCCACGTCTGGGGAACTATCTTGGGCTTCTTCCCAATCATCTTCATCAAGTACCTATGTGGTGCGAGCATCACATAGTTCTTTCGGTCTCCAAGGTTAAAGTCGTTGATCTTGAGAGCTGGGATCAGTCCCAACTGGGGTCCAACTGCGCGTATCCCCTTTGTGAGGTACGCAGTGATGAGCGTGTACTCAAAGTCACATGGGACATTGTCACAGTTCACTGTGCCAATCAAAGGCGGGATGTAGTCTGGAAAGACCGACGGGATCTGCTTCACGTTAGCCAGATCATCACAGTGCTTGCTTCGATTCTCAGTAGCGTGGCTAGAACGTTGTCCAGTCGATGGGGATGCTTGCAATCCACCAGTCGACGATGCATGTATTCCTACAGACATGACTTTATTAGTCATGAGATCCAAGAGAATTTCCTCCATCGACTTCTCTACCGTGCTACGTTCGCTCGACATTCACACTTGTAATAAAATAAATCAGGTAAGTGAATGGACAAGAAAGGTAATCAAATAAATGGTGAGGTCTAGACATCACAGTGCGATATGCAATCATTTCTCTGTTAGCGCGGATATCTCAGTTTGCAAAAAGTGGTCCCGGCGCAACATTTGACGAGTTAAATAAGTAACGTTGTAACAGATTCCTTCAACAGATATGAATATGTCCATCAATGCGCATCCATTCGTTATGGCGTGGTCTCAACTATCCAACGATGATATGTCTGTCAATAACTGTGTTTCTAGTCGTTCTGGAGCGTCGTTCTAATGGTTGGGACACCTCTAACGGTCATATAGCTTCGTCGTGGTGAAGTCCCATTCTGCGCGGTTCTGCTATTCCGGTGAGGTTCAAGTTCTACAAGCTTGTCTTCTGCGAAGTATTTTCTGGGACTTCTCGTAGTTTTTCTAATTTTGCTTTCTTCTTACTAAGCTTTCTGGCCTTCTTTCTTGTAATTTGAGTCTTTGGATTCGTCTTTCCATTCTTATTCTTTTCTTCCCTTATCATAGTAACTTTGCACTACTGAGGGTCTTCCAAAGGTTTCAAGGGTAATACATCTTCTCTTAATATTTCTGGGGTGAATGCACTTATTTCTTGTATGGATAGGTTCTTTAAAATTTCTTGTGCTCTTCCAGCTTCAATAGCTAGTTCTTTGGCCCTCTATTGCTTCGACTTATTCTCTTGTTCTTCTATTAGTCTCTTTATTTTTCTAGTCATGAAGTCCCTTAATTCTTTCTTTTTCTGTTCTGTGGCTTCCTCCTCTACTTTCCTTTGGATATGATCTTTCTCAATCTAGGTCTTTCCTAACAAAAGTGCAAAAGGAGTGTTGTTCTCAACAAACTTAATGACTTCAAATTCTTCTTCGGTTGATGTACCATGGGAAATCATAGGTACATTAGTAACTCTTCCACATAGGGTTATCATCTTTCCTTTAAACAAGCCTATCTTTCCCAATGAAGGCATTATAGCATGATTTCCCAAAATTTCCCCGGTGCTTTCTGGCATAATATTCACCTGTGTGTCCTCATCCAAGACACAGTCTATGTCGAAGTTTCTTATTCTTGTTTCTATGCGCTGCTTCTCTTTAAAGATCTTTGGTAAAATGATGTATATGTGATCATTCAATGTTTCTTTCAACTGTAATAACATAGTCTTTGATTCTTTCTGGTTTTCTAACATATCCTCAGTACTTTGACCTCCTTCATAGTTTTCTTGTCTCATATTCATCTTTTCAACTTTGGCAATCATTCTAGGGAAATCCTCAACTCTATGACCAACAACTTTACAACAGAGACAAATAGGACCTGTACCAGGTCATTCCTTAGCAAGATGACTCGGTCTTCTGCTATTATAACACATTGTCAATCCTCTCTTTCTTTTAAATGATCCCCAACCCTTCCTGTACTGTGCACTGGGGTCACAGTGATGGACTTGCAATCTGCAAAAATTATTTCTAGGTTCATGCATCCACTTCTTAGTCCAAAAATTCTTTCTATGCATAGGAATAACATATTTTTCACTATCTCTATCAAATCTATTTAGATCAACTCATTCTTCTAGTTGTGCCCTAGTTTCCAAACTAGGACAAAATCTATCGAACATACCTAGACTCATACTTTTGAAGCAAAAATTTCCACTTATCTTACCTTTAGCAGAGTACAAAGATTTGAGATCTTACCTCTTTTCTTCAGATCTGGTTCCTTTCTTAGCACAGAGCTTCACAACAACAGATCTACGCACAAATCTTTCTCTTTTCTTCAGTTCCCAACAATCACAGTTTTAGGTCTCGACAATGGAACCATTTGTTGGCACAGGTGCAGACCTAGGGTTCAATGCTTCAACAACGCACCAACAAAACCCTAACTATCGGCCCTTTCGGCAACACCTGTGAAGCAGATGAAGTCTCACCGAGGTAGAGGAAGGGGGGGTTGTAGGACTCAGGTGTCTACAACCTAGTTGGGACACAGATATGTGATTACAACACTTAACGAAGCATTTAGCCAATACCATGCATTAGTTCATAAATCCATTCACATCGTAGATTAAACCCTAGATATAGAACAACGCAGTAGCAACTAAGATCAAGTACTTTTCATCACTTAGCACATAGTTATTGGATCAGATCTAGCATTCATTTATCATCAATAGAACACTAAGCATCCATATATCTATCTAACATACATAAAGACCAATACGTTAAGATAAACAACATAAACAATATCAACAACATTGTAGAAAGCACATCAACACAGGATATACGTGGTTCACCCCAGTGTGGGGCTACATCCACCAACTCTTATTCTTCTTTATTAGTCTTCAAGCTTCTTACATTCCTCTGCTCTTGTGCACAAAGCCACAGATCCAACTCCACAAAGGACAGGAGATCTGTGCACACCTCGCCAGATCCTCCTTCCTCGAATTAGGTCAGGGCACAAAGCGTTACACAATCTGTGCACAAAGTCTCTTATAATAACTTGCACTTAGCTCTGCAAGTCTTAACATACTTTAGTCATGCACTAAGCCCATGACCTCAAAAATTAACATCTACTTACATCGCCTAGCTACTTATTTATACATTACAAAAAGGCCTAAACATGGGTAAACCCATGGATCGACATCCCATACCCGTTACATAAACCCTAACAGCCCAAAAAGTCTGTAAAAATGGGTGATAACCCGTGATCTCCACTTTGCCTAGGCGTTTAGTCTTCAACCAACCTATCGAAGTCCCAAAAATGGTCAAACACGACCAACGTTTCCTCAAAACTTGGTCGAGGGCCAACAATACCCAAATTTACTTTTTAAGAAAAGGAAATAAGGCATGTGATTTGCTAGTTGTTTTCTTCCTTCTCTACCCAAATTTAATTTTTAAGAAAAAGAAATAAGGCATATGATTTGCTAGTTGTTTTCTTCCTTCTATGCCCAAATTTACTTTTTAAGAAAAGGAAATAAGAAACAATTTACTAAAAGATCACATTATATTAAATGGGAAAGAAATTCATCATGTCTTCTTATCTCCATGTGGCCATTATTTTTGCATGTGATTTGCTAGTTGTTTTCTTCCTTCTATACCCAAATTTACTTTTTGAGAAAAAAATAAGAAACAATTTACTAGAAGATTACATTATATTAAGTGGGAAAGAAATTCATGATGTCTTGTTATCCATGGCCACTATTTTTTCATGTGATTTGCTAGTTGTTTTCTTCTTTCTATGCTCAAATCTAAATTTACTTTCTAAGAAAAATAAATAAAAAACAATTTTCTAAAAGATTACATTATATTAAGTGGGAAAAAAATTAATGATATCTTCTTATGTGCATGTGGCCACTAGATTTGCTAATTGTTTTCTTCCTTTTATGTCCAAATTTACTTTTTATCTTGTTTTATTTAATTTTTGAAACCTCCTAATCAACCCAAGAAAATAGTACCTACCCAAATTTTAAGGGTTTTTTACATATTTTCATTTCTATATTTCATTAAACGAAAATTAATATACATTTATCAACATCAATACTATTTTTCTTAATTAATAAAATTTTAATTTTAAATTTAAATAGTAAATATGCATTATCAAAGTTAATGCCTATCAAGTTGAATTTAATAAACATAAACCATCATCAATAATAAATAAACTTACAATCTATAATCATTAAACATAATTTTGAATTTTATTTTTTTAATATATAAAAATAAAATAATTTTATTTAATAATTAATTAAGTATATAATATAATTTCTTAAAATATAAAATAAAAATAAATTTGGATATTATAATGAATTGTGTAATATGAGAATTTAATAAACATAAACCATCATCAATAATAAATAAACTTACAATCTATAATCATCAACCATAATTTTGAATTTTATTTTTTTAATATGTAAAAATAAAATAATTTTATTTAATAATTAATTAAGTATATAATATAATTTCT
>JASDQU010682945.1:9190-31050 GCA_032191745.1 Picea mariana
TCTTTTCAACTAGTTAAGAAAATCTCAAAGGGATGTTAATGTCTATTTGTATGTTTCTGTCTTGGTATTAGGGGTCTAGAATCCAAGAGGATATGCACCTGTCCACAGGGGAATTTTCCTATAACATTTACTCAACCATTCTATCCAGCTCCATGCACATTATCCCCTTCTCCACAAACAACATCATGATCCACAAGGGAACCTCTTTCAGCATTCTTCCTCTAGGGCCAATGATAAACTTCATTTCAACAACGTTGAAGGATTCGCTACACTCGATAGAAAACTCAACGATATAGCCTTCATTAACATGATCAAACCAGAAGTCGACTACTCTAGCCCACTTATTATCCATTGATTTCATTCTATTGACCATACTCTGGTCCCACACCTATACTTCTTGAGTTCCCAAGATAATGTTAATCAGTGTCTGCCCCTTTATCCACTAATACAATAAACAAGGAAACTCACCAAATAAAATTTAATGTAAATCAGTGAAGATGTACCTTTGTTTCCACCACTCAAGGTTGATTTGCATATCCTTAGTCTCTTGTCACACGAACTCATCTTCTTTCTTAAATATCTAGTCTTGTATCTCCTCCAAAGAGGTTGTCCACCTCATTCTTTCCCTTCACCGTGCAATACAAAACCTTAAGGTCCAGCAACATAACCATTTGTTGGGCTTATCTCTTGCTTGGGGGATAAAGACCCAAGGTTCATTAAGATTTTACCAATAAAACCTCGTAAGCATCGGTATATGCAATCTCCAGTGGAAGATCGAAGAAGGTCTAACTCGAGACACTATGAGAATCAGAGAGATCATTAGTCTTGTGCGGGATGTGAAGAAGAAACATCTAGATATGTCTCATTAATTCATTCATAGCTTATTAATAGATTACCATATAAAATAATGTAAACAAATATACATCCACACCATAACACATGGAATGCAAAGAGAGAAAGGTTTTCATATTTCATTCATTTAGTTCAACAACATTCAAATACAATTTCATGCATAAACATCAAAGCCTACTCATAATGCATCAACAGTCAATCGAAATAGAGACGTGTTGTGCACTAAGATATCGTATTCTCATCTATTATCATCCACTATCTTTGAACAACAAATTTATGCAAAAATTGTTATAAAATTGACCTTGAAACTCTAACTTTGTTCCAACTTACTCTCTCTTACAATAATGAACTCTCTCCTTACTAAATAATTCCAACCCGTTACATATCCACATGTGTCCCCCCATATTCGCGGGGTGTGGTAGTCATAACTACTTTCCAACTCATCCATTTGCTTGACCACTATCAGTTGGGTTGTTAAAAAATCAGTTACAATGATTCCCAAAAGATACACTCTAATTCGGTTTGCATGCAATCTCTTTTAAAATCTTGTGAGCGATACAAAATGGGTTGGTGCACGTAGTGAAAACTTAGGGTGGCATATGCAATACAAAATGGGTTTGGCGTGCACAGATAATCCTTGGTTGGTGCAAACTCTTAACCTTGGTGTCACTCCTTGCATATGTTTCAGTGTGCGTGCATTACTAACTTGTGGCATGTGCATGATCTTCAAACCTTAGGTGTCAACAATTACACATGCCATATATTTTCAATAACTAAACACATGATTGTGATTACTGCATACAAGTGGAGAATCCTTTGGAATTGATACAAATTATTTTGAAGAGGCCATTTTATCACATCAAATATACATTAGAGCTATTGTATGCAACTTAGGAATGTCATCGTGGGTAGAATCTTTCATTATTTTGTCTTTTCTCTCCAAGCTTAGCAATGATGTTTAATAAGGAGAGGTTTTAATCTTGGAGCATGGGATAGGGGATAAACGAGGATACAATGAAGGAATGAATGCTTTAAATTTGTTAGCAAAAATAAATGTCCACTGTCAAATGGAGATGGATTGGTTGATTTAGATTAATTTATTGTTTGCTTTATGAAATTAATGAGAGTGTAATTTGAGGTGACTTCTCCAAAAAGATTTTTTCAAATAAATGTATGTTTGTGAAGATCATATGAATGATAGAAAGGAAACACAAGGTGTCATCATGTTTAATAAATAAATTTTAAGAAAATGTGAGATGTTCTTCATAGTTGCAACCCTTCTTTTAAAATTTTATTTTCCTTTAAATTTTTAAAACGAGTTTAAACTTTAAAAAAAAATGAAAATTAATAAATAATTTGATTGACATTTTTTTATTATTAAATAGCATTAGTTAAGTGGTGATTAATTGAAAATTAATAAATTATCTATAGAAACCTCCAATTCACAATATAGCAATGTGGACATCCACAATAATTAAAAACCATGACAAACTTTAAGCACCAAAAATAAACACTAATCACAATAACATAATGGATGTCCAAGATAATTAAAAATCATGACAGGCTTTAAACACTAGAGATAAATTGTTACGGTAAAAATGTATAAATTCCTCAAAATTATAAAGAATGAGGTTGGAATCATGAAAATTTCATAATTTGCTTTTACTATCGTGATTCCAACCCTACTCTTAATTCCAAACTATCCGTAAAAGCTCAACCCCAACTCCAAACAATCTGTAAAAGCTCAACCCATCAATAACCACGATGGTATTTAACCGACATTCAACTTCGCTAGCTCAAAATGGAGAAAACGTTCTTTACATTGACATTGGTGTGAGTGTTTACAATCAAATATATTTCCCTTTCCACAAGCACTTGCATCCTTCCACAAAAAATGCTTCCACTTCTATTTTAGGTTTGATTTCAAGAGCTTACTAACGTGCTTGAGGTTTCTAGTCTCATCAGTCATCCCATCTAAACAACTCAATCATTCTTTTTATTATAGTGAAAGATAAACCCATAATTTATCAATATAGCCCGTTGTACAAATGACTCTGGTAGCAAGCTCGTATATATACATATTAGGTTGGGGATTGAAACAAAACAAGAAGAAAACCAATGAAGAAGAAGAGGTTTTTGGCCTTAAACCCATATTCACCTACCCAACTCACATGGGTCCTTTCAAATGCCTTGCAATGCCAAGCACAATACTTGTAATAGGTGGCATGGATGACACCATCAAGATTTTTGACCTAGATTTTTACTATGAAATGGGTTCTCTACTCCAACACACAACCCCAATAAAAAGCAAGTGCTTCTATGAAGATGAATCATCTGTTAATTTGGGAGGTTCTACTTGTCCTAGAAACCTGCTGAGCGGTTCTCTGGATGGTAATATTTTCATATGGGATTCATACTTGTGGGTGCAGTTGAAAACCCTAAAGGCCCACAAGAAGGGTGTCAATGATCTGTCCATACACCCTTCTGGGAGGTTGGGTCTGTCAGTTGGTAGGGATCACCAACTTAGCATGTTTGATCATATTAAAGGGGGGTGTACTTTTAGATCAAATTTGTAGAAGGAGGCCACTACGATAGAATTTAATTCCAATGGAGGGGACATTTATTATATGGTTATTGAAGATTTTGTATTTGTTCACAATGTCGAGGATGCCAGGCTGCTTCACTCTTTGCATCACAAGAAGAGAGTACCATGTCCTGTTCATATCGAGGTGGTTTTTGTGTGTTTTTCTCTGATATGATTTGGATGTGTGCAAAGGAAATTGTTTTTTGGTATTTTTTTTACTGAAAGGCTTGAGCATTCGAACCATGTTCGAACGGAAAAAGTGAAACCCACAAGGTGAAATATTTTCAAGTTTCTTGTCACTAGGAACATATGTTCACATCATTAGGACCATGTATCCTTTTGTGTAGAATTCCAACAATTTCGCTATGAAGTTGTCTAACCTTCTTGTAACAATAATTTCACTGACTCGCTTTTATCAATTTCTTTAATTATCCAACTTTCACAGAATTGTTCAACAACGTTTTATGTTTGATTGGTATCGTTATGTGGGAATTAAATTCATGTCCATCTGTTGGCAAGTTTGTTGGGCTCTAAAGATGTCCTAAAACAGCCTTACTTTTAACGTTAATTTATCAACCCGAGGATTCATCTTTTATCTCAAGAACATCAGCAAAGTCTATGCAGATAGCTTATAGAGGCTAAAATTGTGTAGCTAAAGCAAACCTAAGTTTATCCACAATCAAGTTCCTCAAATATTCATTTAAAGATTCTAAGATTAAGATCTTACTTAACATAATTGAAATCTAATTGCTAACATGTTGTGAATGAAAAGGAACTAGCTGACCTGCTAAATTCATTTAACTGAAAAGCAATGATTGAATTTGAGTAAAGACTTGCAGAATTGACTATTAACTAGGAATTGAATTGTTGGAAAGGAAATAACGAACTATTCTAATAGAAAGAAACTACAATTGTAATCTAATCGTAAGGAACAACAATCATAATTGGATGGAAAGGAACAACAATTGTAACTTTAACTGAAAGGAATGACAATTGTAACCTATTCGAAAGGAACAGCTAATGTGAATCTTAAGTAAAAGGAACAACGCATATGAAAACATGAGGAACTATCAAGCAGAAAACTACAGTAATGGAAATTGGAATCAGCAATCATTAACACTCGAGAGAGATATCTATCTTCTGTATGCAAACTGTATGAAATCATTAACACGCTTATGCATTCATCTTAACTATTGTGAAAAGGAATTGAATCGTAAAACAGAAACCAAACTGATACAATTATAGTTGAAACAATATCTCTTTTAGACTGGTCCCTTGGTCCTTAGAAGCACTGCTACGAGAAACTCAGTCTCTAGAAATGGTGAAAACGATCAAATCTTTTATTAACTTCATAGTTGGTACATCATTCACAAAAATGGCTTGTGCAGAGTAACTTTGAGTCTGAATACTTGAACGTAATTCTTAGATTGTCTTTTAGGATCTATTATCCTCTATATATACAATAATCTAAGTAAATCAAGCCATCCTCAGGATCGAAAGATCCTCAGGATTGCTTTACTATTATAAAGTTACAATATAGAAAACCGAATCATCTTTAAAACTACTCTTGCGCCAAAAGTCCTTAATCTCCAATGGCTCATGCATTTTCAAGATATCCTTTGTTATTTCTGTTTTGACAATATTGAACCAATCCTGTAACAAAATCAAACAATTCCAACCGTATTTTAGAATTTATTCATCATGACTTCAATAATATCACTAGAAGACATATTAATCATTTTCTATTCTATTTATCCCTAATTAACAGAAAAGTCACTCAAGATTGTATCACAAACTGTGTGAATAAGGAGGATATTTGTACCTTTTTCATAACCCAACATACCCCCCAGCTTACCTTCTTGCATGTCCTCATGCAAGTTGAGATCTTACATGTAAAGCAGTGATGTTGTAAGGAGGGAAAGTTGGTTCACCATGTCTCTTGAACCCATTACTTCTTTTGAGCTCTTCAAAAGCAGCATCCTCCCTTTTCTTGTTAATTTGATAATCATTCTGGTAACTTTTTGGAGGAAACCAGAGGATAGGGAGATTATACCTGCACCCAATCCAAGTAGGTCCTTCCTCCAGGAGCAGTCTAGAATACCTTTCCACTCTGTAGGTAGTTGCAAAGAAATTCATGAACTTGAAGGGCTCCCTAATTTTGACTTCATTGGAGGATACATCCCATCTCACCTTAGAAGCAGCAAGAGCTTCTTATTTGAGTTATCTAAAGTATACGATGCCTGAATGGATAACATGTCGATGGATGGGGGCTAGAGAATCTCTGACCCCTCCTCTTTTCATAAAGGTCCTATGTTGCATAATGGTTGGAAAGGACTTTAGGGGCTCTCCTCTGATCCAGAGATCTAACCATGTTTCCCTCTTTCTAAAATTCTTGTGGGAATTGCCCCATCTAACTTGGTTCTTAGTAAAGGATAGGAATGCCTAGAACTGAATGTTTCCAATAAAGGGACCAGGGTTATTTTTCCTGTCATCTTCCAAAATGAAATTATGGAAGTATAATTCACATAGAAAATACTGTACCTTTTCTTCCTGCACTCTAAAACATGAAATGAACTCAAGGACAGTGGCAAATGTAATTGGTTTACCTACTCTGATGGATTTTACCCTTAACAATAGGTAACATTCCAGCAAGAATAGGTTATAATTGGTGGCAGGGGCTCTACAGTTGATTACATCAGAGTAAACATCACAAATCTCCTTGATTTGCTCCAAAGCTTTTTCAAATTGGCTTTGCATTTTCTTAATCTTTTCTTGGGCTTTGGTGAGCTCATCATATGTTTCACTTTCTGTTGTTGGCATATCCTTCAGTTTTTTAACAACCTTTTGATGTTCAGCCCTGGTGATCATTTCTTCTCTAGATTGAGTTAAGGCTTGTTGAGCTTGTATCAGCTCTTCCTTTAGCCTACCAATAACAGCATCCTATTCCTGAGACAGAGCTACTTGATATTCTTATATAGTGCCCATCTCGTCTCTGGATTGAATTAATGCTTGCTAGGATTGCTTAAGATCTATTTCCAGTCTATCAACGATAGCATTTTGTTCCTGAGATTGGAATGCTAGATGTTCTGCCATAGTCAACAATTCATTCCTACTTTGAATCAAGATTTGTTGGGAGTGTATTAATTCTTCCTCCAATCTCCTAATGGTGGGGTCTTGCTCGAGGGATTGAGGTATTTCCTCTGAGACTAGGGTATATGTCTATACCTCAACATCAACAATTTATGAACGAATTACCTTTTCATTCTGAACTACTGCATCCTTTACTGTCATCTCTTCAAGGTCTATCTGTGTTCCCATAGAGTTTGTAGTGACTGTTCTTTTAGGAAGAGGGTTTCTTCCCTACACTCTAGACATTTTGTTTTTCTTTCTTTGGTGGGCCTTATCTGCTTGTTCTAGCTACTTCCTCAATTCCTTAATAATTTCTCTGAGTTTGCCAACCTTCAGTTTTAATGCTTCAACTTTTTTAACCTTTCTCTTTAACATCTTGTTCTCCTTTTTCAGCTTTCTAATTCTCTTATGGCTTTTGTCTACTTTCTGTTTATGAGGAGTCTCAAGGTCTTCCTCATTCTAATTAGCAGGTAGTTGTTCTTCTGTTCCTTCCAAGTGCTTTGTCTATTCAAGAGGGCTTCTTGCCTCAGGATGTGGTTCTTCATATGTTGTGTCCTTAGGAAATGACATTTCAATATCAGGGAAATTTTCAGCAAGATTTGAAGAAGAGGCTCGTTCTTGATATTCTTTTGATTTATCTCTATCAATTGAGGCTCCTAAGCTCCCTAAAACCTAAGTTGTTTCTTCCTCATAGCTTTTCAAAAATTGTTATGTCATATGCTCTAATGTTGGCTGGGTGTCTTCTTGAATGTTTCCCTATGAAGTTTGTTCTATATGCTCAATACCCTGGTCATTTTCCTATAAGGGATGCTCTGTTGTGTTGTGAATTTCTTTAGGGTTTCTTATCCTTCTGCTTCTCCTCGTTCTCTCAATGGGGGTTTTAGGAGCATCCATTTCTCTTTTTCTCTTTCTGGTTAGTGGCCTTGCTTGTGGGGTTTGAGCCTTTGTCTGTGAGGTCTGAGCCTCTGTCTGTGAGGTCTGAACCTCTGTCATTTGAACAGGGTCTGCCTCGACTTCGGGTTAAGGAGGTGGAACTTCTATTTGGGCAGTGGACTCCTCTCCCTATATCTCTTCAGTTTCCTGTAATGGGTTTTCATGACATAATTCGGGTTGTTCCAGTTGTAGAGGTTTATTGGCCCCAAAAGATTATCCCAGGTCAATTGGGTTTGACTCAGTGCCTTACTTACTATCAATTTAATTAATCCATGATGGTTGATAACAGTAACAGGATCCTTGGACTTCTATGTTCTTAAGTCAACCTCATGTAACATGGCATTTAGAAATAAAGGTAGATTGATTACTAACCGATGTTTGAGTGTCGCTAGCAGTTTGAGGTGGCGTGGTCGGATTACATCGTATCGTCCATCGTAGGTGATGTACCTCTGAATTACCCCTGCCAGTTCTTTCCATGGTTCGTTGAGGGTGTTGGGGTTAAGTCCCTTTCCCTTTTTGTCCAACTCTTCTCCAAGGTCTACGAAAGATTCTACAGCTTCTTTAAGTGTTGTATATCTTCCTGTTCATTGAATGCCCGTGTTAAGGAGACCTGTAACCTCTGCTATGATTTCCAAAGTAACTGGAATTCGTATGTCTCGAACTATGGAGATTTCTCCCTGCAAATTCTGAAAGAATTCAAGTGTGATGTCTGTATCGGACCCTTGCAAACGGTTGAAGTACTCCGTCCACCCTAAGCGGTGTAGGATTTCTCTTTCCTTCTCTGTTACCTATAGTAATGTTGGCTCCCTGTGCACGCTTCGGCCACCCATATCTCTATGAGAAAATAAGAATGACTATCATTCCTAGCTGCAAATTTGGTTAGACCAGCTTGGAGGAATAATTGCCAAAAATAGAAAATATAAGCGAACAGCAAGTGTATAAGAATGTGGGTTTTCCATTTATTACAATCATTACATCTTATCAGAAAGCGTGTCGAGCATCCACTCCCCTCATTAATGTAGAGGTCGTCCCTGACCGTCGGCATAGGTGAATGTAATGAGTGTAGGTATTTCCGGTGAGAGGTAATAATTGTGTTGTCGCCGTCGAAGGGGACTAATCATGTATAATTTTCAAAAATCACTTTAAATCATAAATCATTAAATGATAGTCCTCTTCCGTGGGAATTTCGAATTTACTATACCAATGCTCAAAAAAATGTTTTATGGATAAATAAGCCGAAATAAATTAAATCTATTCATTTAAAAAAATATTCCACATATCATAATATTGTTACTTTTCCCAAGTTATTGAGTATAACTGATATGATAGCCTTATTATTTGAGTAAAGGAAATATAGAGGTACACATACACTTGGCATTTTATAGATAAAATTCCATACCACGGGTAGAGCCACTGCTGCCAGTAGGCATCCCTAGCCTCGGTAGGGTTGCCTTTTAACCCATAGATGAGCCTGTATCCTTAATAAATACTTGAATCGTCTTTTCCCAAAAAAGACCATTATCCTGGTTTGGTAGCCAGATGATGATAATGCCACTCACTAGAGTGTAACTTAAGTGTAACTTAAGTGAACAAGCCAGCTCATGATGAGACCTCTTGTCCTTTGACAAAAGAAAATGTCAAAGTCCATTGCCCTGGTGTGGTAGTCATAGTGGGAATGTCACTTAAGTTAGTATCCTATGATCGTGGTAGGTTGGCTCGTGATGAGACCCCCTATTCTTTGTGGAAAAAATTTATTACTTATCTTTATTCGCTTTTATTTTTTCTAAATATTTGAATCGTCTTTTCCCGATAAAAAGACCATTATCCTGGTTTGGTAGCCAGATGATGATAATGCCACTCACTAGATTGTAACTTAAGTGAACAAGCCAGCTCGTGATGAGACCTCTTGTCCTTTGACAAAAGAAAATGTCAAAGGTCATTGCCCTGGTGTGGTAGCCATAGTGGGAATGTCACTTAGGTTAGTATCCTATGATCGTGGTAGGTTGTCTCATGATGAGACCCCCTATTCTTTGTGGGAAAAAAATTATTGCTTGTTTTTTTATTTTTCATCATTTTCTTTTATTTATTTTTTTAGAGGTGTATTAAGGGAGGCTCATCTACTCCTTAAGAGTAAGGGATGGTGTAAAGAAGTGTAAATATGCCAAGTAAAAGTGTGTTTAAGACTCTTTATAATATGAAGGCAAAATATCATTCAGGTATATTTGTATGTATATAGGGAAAAGAAACAAATCATGGTGGTGACCGATTATGAACAAGGTTTAAGATATTTTGAAGAGATTAATCCAAAAGCAATTTGACAAGGTATGGGAGATAATCCACAAAATAATGACAGATCATTGTGATGACAGTTAGAAATAGTGCTGGTGAAAATTATTTGATGAAAGGCATACCCCAAAGGAATGGCTAGCGTTTGAACAGTAATGACAGAAAGGAACGACAATAAGGAAGAATGCAGAAGCAGTAGTTGTTCCTTTTAAAGGAACAACAAGTTATGAGAAGGAAGAGCAGTCACGCTAAGGAACAACAATCACGAGAAGGAACAACAGTCGTGACAAGGAACAACAGTTGTTCCTTTCAATTGAACAGAAATCACGCGAAGGAACAACAGTTGTTCCTTTCAAATGAATAGCAATCGTGCGAAGGAACAGCAGTTGTTCCTTTCAAATGAACAGCAATCGCGCGAAGGAACAGCAGGTGTTCCTTTTAAATGAACAACATTTGTTAATTTTTAACCATCTCAATGGATAATTTTGGAAACTTGCCCATGGAAACATTTGTTCTCTTGTTGAATTTAAGGTTGATTAGTCATCAACTAAATTCATTCAATTATTATGGGTCAGTTTATTTCAGAATCGAGTACGGGATGGTTTGTTGATGTCATGAGTTCATTATGGTTACCCTATTAGTACTGTGGAGCACGACATATTCATTTTTCTGTGAAAGACTGGGTCCGCGTGATAGGATAAAGAAAGAGTGTGGAACAGAAAAGAGTGCTAATTGTGTTGATTACAGTTATCCTCCCCATTTCTCAAAAAAAATGAAAATAAAAAGAAAAACTAATACTTAATAAAAACTATATACAGTATGTACAGTGTCAACAAATTTCATCATTTATGGAGTTGGGGTGGTTGGGTTACCTTCCCAGCCAGCCAAAATTTGAACGGTAGGATCTTTACTTACTTCCTGGTAGAAAGATTCTTTTGAAGGCGGATGATGGTAAAGTTGTAGTCGATACCCATTAACCAGAAATGGAGATCCAGACCCATCGATGGTGCTTAAAGTGACCATGCCATTATCATGGACTTCCTCAATTTCATATGGTCCCAGCCATCGTGTCTGTAATTTTCCCATAAAATCGTGAAATCTGGAGTCATAGAGAAGCGCCCAATCACCCTTATTGAATGATTTCTTCTTGATATGCTTGTCGTTCCAAGTCGCTCTCTGTTGTTGAATAAAAGCTATGCACTCCATAGCAGATAGGCATGCTTCATCCAATTCATTGAGTTGTTGAAGGAGTTGTTTATGTGTCGTTGTTAGATCCAGTCCAATTTCCTGGGCCAACCTTAGGGTCTTAATCTCAAACTCAATTGGGAAGATGGGTTCTTTTCCATAGACTAAGTGATAGGCAGAGTAGCCAGTGGTGTTACACCATGTTGTTCGATAAGCCCATAAGGCATTTGGAATCTCAGTAGCCCAATTATGTTGGTTTGTTGAGACAGTCTTTGTCAGGATTGCCTCCAGAACCTTATTTTTGCTTTCTACTTGCTCGTTTTCCTGTGGGTGATATGGAGAAGTAAATTTGTGCTTAATGTGATAATTTTCGAGGGTGGTGGTGATTCTATGAGCTGTAAATTGTGACCCCCCATCAATGATTACTTCCCTGGGTAGTCCATAGCGTACAAATAATTTGAACAGAAATTTGAAGACTACCTCTTATGTTGCATTTGGTAGGGCTTCTGCCTCTACCCATTTAGTCATGTAGTCTGTAGCTACTAGAATATAGGCATTCTTATTTGACTTTGGATTGAAGGGGCCAACGAATTCTAGTGCCCATATTTCAAATGGTTCTGTGACTATTTGTTCTTTCAAGGGAATTTCATCAGGCTAACCTGGTTTTCCCATCCATTGACAGCGGTCGCATGTCTGGACGTATTTCTTCACATCTCTAAATATTGAGCGCCAATAGTAACCCATCTATAAAATTTTGTGTCCAGTCCTGCGGTCTGCAAAATGCCCACCATAGGGTTCGTCATGTCTTGCCTTTAGTATGTCGTAGATTTCGTCATCTCGTACGCATCTATGAATTTGGAGATCAGCTCCTGTGTGGAAGAGATATTCGTTGATCCAATTGATTCGTGCACTACACTGGATGATCAGTTTTCTTTCCCTTGATAATAAATGTGTCAGTAATCTTCTCGCTGCCAGATAATTTGCCACATCAACGTACCAAGGTGGTTTTGTGGTAACGGCAAACAGATGCTCGTCTGGAAATTGATCTTCAACTATTAAGGAGTCGTATGTTTTGGGTATGCGGGATAGGAAGTCTACGACAAGATTTTCTCTCCCAGATCGATCTTTGATGGTGATGTCAAATTCCTGCAAGAGTAATAACCACCAAGTGACCCATCCATTAGTAATCGGTTTATTAGCTAGATATCTAATAGTAGAATGATCAGTATACAGAATAGCGAGATAGCATGTTATATAATGGCGAAATTTATTGATGGCATGTATAACAGCTAAAAATTCTTTTTTTGTTACTGTATAATTAAGTTCAGATGGAGTAAGATTCTTGCTAATGAAATAAATAGCATAAGGTTTCTTGTACTCTTCCTGTCCAAGGACGGCGCCTATGGCAATATTTGATGCATTGGTGGAGATGTGAAATGGTATTTTCCAATTTGGCCCCCTCAACACCGGTGTTGTTGAGATCAGCTTCTTGAGTCCAGCAAATGCCACATCACACTTGTCAGACCACTGAAACTCCACATTACCAGTCAGAGCATGTAAAGGTGCAGCGGTTCTTGTAAAATTTTCCATAAATCTACAATAGTATCTAGAAGCGCCAAGGAAACTACATACCTCTGTTTGTGTGTGTGGTGTAGGTAGATTAAGAATTACCTCTATTTTTGTTGGATCTACTCTAATTCCATCTGCAGAAATATAATACCCTAGTACCACACCTTATGTCATCATCATGTGACATTTTTCGTGGCTTAAACATAACTTGGTAGAAATGCATCGTTCTAGTACCTTCTCCAGATTATTCAGTGCTTGATCGAAGTCGTCACCATAAGGAGTGAATTCATCCATGTAGACTTCAAGCCCTTCACTAATCAAGTCATTGAATATGCTTAGGATGGCCCTTTGGAATGTGGTTGGAGCGTTACATAGTCCAAAGAGAAATACTTTGTATGCAAAGGTACCCCAGGGGTGAATGTAGTTTTATCTTGATCTTCTGGGGCGATCTGGATCTGATTGTAGCCACTAAAACCATCTAGGAAAGAAAAGAATTTATTTCCTTCCAGAGTATCCAGGACCTGATCGATGAAAGGTAAGGGGAAATGAACCTTTTGAGTGGCTTTGTTAAGTTCCTTGTAGTTAACACAGATCCACCATTTCCCATTTTTATTTGGGACGATCACTAATGGGGAAACCCACTGACTATCTGAGATAGGGTATATAAAATATACATCCAATAGATTTTGTAATTCTTCCTTAACAATATCTTTGAGATGGGGATTCAGTCTTCTATGCGGCTGTCGGATAGGTCGAGCATCCTTTTCAATATAAATGTGATGTGTGCAGAGTTGCGGATCAAAACATTTCATATCAAAATACTCCCATGCAAAAGCTTGCTGGTATTTGGAGAGGACTTGAATTAGATTTTGTTGTTGTTGTTCATCTAAATTGGAATTGATGTTCAGAGACCTCCCTGGTGCAATCTCAACAGATTTGTTGTTATGAATAGCTGTAGTTGGAATTTTTTGTTCCGCTAAATCTTCCAGCGGGTCTCCTTGTGCTTCACGGTCTAGAATAGCTTGGAGCATCTTGCAGGTTGGGTTACTCATGGTGGTTGGGCTATTAATAAACCCACTGATTACGTCATCCTCTAGTTGGTTTTTAAGTCTGAGGGCTTCTTCCAGCGTGAGAGGGGCTCGTAAATCCTTTTCTAGATATCGTAGTGGTGGCAATTGTGGATATACGAAAGTTGGGCTTAGCTTGGCAGGAGGATATAAGATGGCTATATCATGTAATGTGCCAACTGATCAAACCATCGATCGATCTGCCAATTGTAACATAATTGTGGTGGGTTCGAAGGAGTCAAAACCCGGGGTATTGCAGGTTTCCATAGTCAAGATGTTGATGGCCGCTCCCAAATCAACTAGTGTGTTTGGAAAAGAATAGACCTGGATCAAACTGTTACAATGGGATTCCCTGGATCCACATATTTTATTGGTTCTTGTCTACCAAGAATTAGATCAGACAAGGCTCCTACTATGTGAACTATCGATGATGAATTTTTTATCTCCCTAACAGGCTTCCTTCCACATAGTTCCTTGATTGTTTACGCGTAAATTGGAATATCTTGTAGTCCGTGCAGGAGTGGAATCTTGACATATAAATTCTTGAGTTCCCCTATAATGTCAAAGTTGGGATATTCAGCAGGTTTTTCTATCATCAATCTTTCAGGGAACGGAGGGGAAGGAGTTGCATCCTTATCAGGAACTTGTGATTCGACTGTGTTTCCCCCCTACTCGATTTCTTCTGTTATTACCACAGTCGAGGGTGTTATTGTTGGTTGTTTTTCATTCTCCTACTCTTGAGAAATGTTATTTTCTTCAAGAGATATTATACACCCTGATCTCAACCGAAGTTCGTTGCACCCTACCGATTTGGTTTCCCCTTCCCCGTTCTCCATAATCTGGACGAGCTGAGTTGGTCTGTTATTAGGATTTGGGTGAGGTTGGGCTGGTAATTGGGGGCGCAATTGCGATTAAGGGTTTTGGGGCAGTTGGAGTGGAGCTTGCAACGTGGGTTGGGTTTGAGGAGCCATTCTCAAGGGTTGATTGTTTATCCCCATGGGACGCTACCAATTCTGGTTCCAATTTAGGTTTTGGGCAGTCGTATTGGACCATTGTGAAGGGTAGGGGTTATTTGAATTTTCCAGGGTGAGGTGGAATATTGTGAGTTAGGCCAGGTAGAGTTTGTAGTTGGTTGATTCTGCCAGACAGGATTTGCAGTGGACTCGTTTGGCCAAGTGAGATTTACAGGTGGGTATTGGTGGGATTACCAGTTCTTATTAGTAAACTGTTGGCCCTGCCATGCATTACCAGAGTTTTGCTGCTGATTATACTGTCCGGGAAAGAGAGAGGAAGGGTCTTTTAGTGTATTTGGAGGTCAGTTCTGCCATTGACGACGTTGAGCCATCAGATATAATGGCTCTGTTTCTTCTTCCGCTTCTCTAAAGACAACTTTCAGTCCAGGGAGCGATGGGCATTGTTTCGTGTCATGATCCTTGGTGTAGATAGCGCAAACCTGAACCACATCCAAAGGGCAATCCCTTGGACCATGTTTTCTTCTGCATCTGTGGAAAAATATGGCCAAAGTTTGTTCTGCTTCTGTTTTTTTCTATTTGGCTCACAATACATCCAATTATGTAGTCAGAGTGCTTAGAATATCTATTTTGAAATTTTCTAAGAGATTACCAACTTTAGCTCGCGTGACACCCCCACTTGTAGTATTGTTACTTCTAGTGAGGGAAGTCTACATTTTTTATCTGGTCCGTGTGATTCCTCGTGAGCACCTGATACACAATTGAATGATGTTATCATAAGTTTCTTTATCAATGTCACCCTTTCCCATTAGATTCAATGTTTCTACCCATTCATCTTTCATACCCTTAATCAGAGTTGCCTTAAGTACTTCACCTGGTAATGTACCATAGGCTGATCTTTGTAAATTATACTGAAATCTCTCAACATATTCTTCTAATGATTCATTTTCTTTTGCATTCATTTGAAAGATTTCATCTTTTAAGTCTCTGGTTCTACAATAATCCTGATATTTTGTCAAGAAGGCATGTTCGATCTCATCCCATGAGTTTATAGTTCTGCCCCCTAATCCCATAAACTAGTGTAAAGATGCTCCTTTCAAAGTGGAGGGGAACAACTTTAATTTTTGGAGTTCAGAGGTGTAATCATACCCTCTACATAGGACATCAAATTCAAATAAGAATGCGTCCGAGTCTTCTCAGATCAATCCATGAAAGGTTGGCAGGTTTTGTAGGGGAATTGCCTTCATGGGGGCATTGGCAATTGGATCAACTATCGGATATTCCAATGTGGAAGTTTGGGGACGTTGTTGATTTGGTTGTGCCATTTGATCGAAAATGTGCCAGAAATCTTCAGGGATTTCTTGATCTGGGTATTTTATTTGAGGTCTTTGATTATCTGACCCTCTAGGGGATTTGATTGCACTCCCTTTATCTGGGATTTTAGGTATGCCTTCTTCTTTCTCAGGAGATTCAGGATCAGGGGGTGGTGATGGATCTGCCTTGGCAACCCCGCTGGTTTCTCCTTCCCCTTCCTCCAGATTACGAGAATTTCCCTCTTCTAAAGGGGTGAGAGGTGGAAGATTTGTGCTCTAAAAGCTTTGCTCAATCCCTTCAGTTTTGTTGTGAATCTTAGCGTGGGTTGTAGTTGGTGAGACTGCTTTCTGAGGGATTCGGGTAGATCCTTTCCTAGGTCCAACCGAAGCTTGAGATTCAACTTTTCAGATGATGTCGTCTATGAAAGTGCTTCTCCCAGGGAGCACCAGGCCCTGGGCTTTGGTAATTTTTGGTGGGGGTTTTGGTTTTTCAAGATCTTTCTTCTTAGTCATACACACTTCACGCAAAAAGAAATTCAAGAAAGAAAACACCTATGCAACCTCTTAATGCATCAGCTGGAGGTAGGCGTTGGCATAAGCATCTTACTTATTGCCTGCGTAGGTTCTTACCTTCTGTCTTCAATACCTCGTCCTCCAGAGGCACAATCTATGCTACCTTTGACATTCTCCCCGGCAACGACGCCAAAATGTTGGGCTCTAAAGATGTCCTAAAACATCCTTAGTTTTAACATTAATTTATCAACCCGAGGATTTGTCTTTTATCTCAAGAACATCAGCAAAGTCTATGTAGATAGCTTGTAGAGGCTAAAATCACGTAGCTAAAGCAAACCTGAGTTTATCCACATTCAAGTTCCTCAAATGTTCATTTAAAGATTATAAGATTAAGATCTTACTTAACATAATTGAAATCTAATTGCTAACATGATGTGAATGAAAAGGAACTAGCTGACCTGCTAAATTCATTTAACTGAAAAGCAATGATTGAATTTGAGTAAAGACTTGCAGAATTGACTATTAACTAGGAATTGAATTGCTGGAAAGGAAATAGCAAACTATTCTAATTGAAATAAACTACAATTGTAATCTAATCGTAAGGAACATCAATCATAACTGAATGGAAAGGAACAACAATTGTAACTTTAACTGAAAGGAACGACAATTGTAACCTATTCGAAAGGAAAAGCTAATGTGAATCTTAAGTAAAAGGAACAATGCATATGAAAACGTGAGGAATTGTCAAGCAGAAAACTACGATAATGGAAATTGGAATCAGCAATCATTAACACTCAAGAGAGACATATATCTTTTGTATGCAAACCGTATGAAATCATTAACGCGCTTATGCATTCGTCTTAACTATTGTGAAAGGGAATTGAATCGTAAAACAGAAACCAAACTGATACAATTACAGCTGAAATAGTAGCTCCTTTAGACTGGGCCCTTGGTCCTTAGAAGCACTGCTACGAGAAACTCAGTATATAGAAATGGTGAAAACAATCAAATCTTTTATTAACTTCATAGCCGGTACATCATTCACAAAAAATGCTTGTGCAGAGTAACTTTGAGTCTGAATACTTGAACATAATTCTTAGATTGTCTTTTAGGATCTATTGTCCTCTATATATATAATAATTTGAGTAAATCAAGCCATCCTCAGGATCAGAAGATCCTCAATATTGCTTTACTATTATAAATTTACAATATAGAAAACCGAATCATCTTTAAAACTGCTTTTGTGCCAAAAGTCCTTAATCTTCAATGGCTCACGCATTTTCAAGATATCCTTTGCTATTCCAGTTTTGACAATATTTAACCAATCATGTAACAAAATCAAACAATTCCAATCGTATTTTAGAATTTATTCATCATGACTTCAATAATATCACTAGAAGACATATTAATCATTTTCTATTCTATTTGTCCCTAATTAACAGAAAAGTCACTCAAGATTGTATCACAAACTGTGTGAATAAGGAGGATATTTGTACCTTTTTCATAACCCAACAAAGTTTTTATTTTATTTTATTTTTAAAATGCATCTGATATTACATTATTGCACAAAGAAAGAGGATATCAATGCATATAAATCAATGGTTGTAGCTTTGATGATACAAACTACTGATCCCTACACAGGTAAGGAGTTTCAATATATTTGCCTTGGCCCTAATCTCAATAGAGTCTACATCCTTATAGAAAATGCTAGTTTTGTCAAAAATATGAACTGCCAATTCTGCTCTAGATGTCGCAGTCTCACCCAAATGAAAAGGGGAAGCATCCTCATTGTACTTTGATATCTTCTTTTCCATAAAAAGGTGATTCATTTCAATCTTATGTATTACATGTTCCTCTACTACATTGTCTAATCATTTACCTCTCTCCTAAAACAACTCCTTTGCAATGATGGGGGTAGTAGATGGGATGATGCACTTAGAGGCAATAAATTTCCATAAATACTTTGGCAACTCTGTACTCCTTGAACACATGCTTAACAATATCTTGAGGGGTTTTTGTCTATGGAGAATATTGATCATCATCATCATCTGGATCATTTTCTTCATTGCAGACCATGAGACATGATCTCCTCTAGTTACCCCTAGGTGAGAGGGGGAGACAATTCCAAGATTTCAAATCTGAAGATTGGAAATGATTCCTCTAAGTCTTCTTAGGTGCACTTAATTTTGTAGGGAGAGGGGATACAAGTGCCTCCTTTGACTTCTTTAGAGAAGGGTAACACTCCTCAAGATCCAAATGACTCCAACAATTTTTTGGTTAACAAGAAGGAATATTTTGAGGGATGTCAAAACCTAGAATCTCAAGATTTGATCATGTTTTTTTTAGAACAATGCTAGATGAGGAGGCCTTTAGAAAATGATGCATTCTACATTGTGAAGCCAAGGGATATCTTTAAATTCTTACTAGGTTTTTGGTTCTAAGTATGTATGCATTCTATTGGATTTGGATGTCGTTGAATGACATGTGCTTCAGTTAGGTACTTGGAACATTGACAATTCTCTTGCTTTTATATAGTCCTAATGAGTAGATTTCAAGTCAAAGAACCATGGCCAATCTAATACCCCCTTTTGTTGGAATTTCTCGTCCTCCCAATGGACATGCGACCTTTTGAAGACTTGTTTGATAAAAATTTTGACAAGGTGCTCATCCCCAATGGTCAACGTAATTCCTCCCATGCAAACCCTAGGGTGTGTGTTGAGGTGGATCCTAAGACAAGTCTTTCCCCTTTTATTTTTGTTTGCACATTGGATGGTGTGTGACAACAAAAGGTGAGTTACTTGAACCTACTAAATGATTTCCAGGCCCAAAATCACCTCATTCAAGTTTCCTTGATCAAAACCCTAAGCGATGGGGTCCTATGGGCAAGGGGTGTGCAGCCCCATCCATTCTAACTACATAGGATGCAAGGGGGTGGTGGTCCTTCAATGGTCTCAAAAGACTAAGGGTGGTAGTCCTTCAGTGTCCTCATGTCTAGGAAGTGGACCTTATACCAATCAAGTCAAGGCTCCTCCTTGATCCCTAGTGGTTGAGTGATGTAACCAGTGTCTCAAAATAACAATTTTGTGTTGGTTGGGAACCCTTGAAAAACTAGGAGTTCCAACCCCATGGGATCTGGGGTCCTAAGTGGATCATTGACTAACATTATGGAGATAGATATGGGTTAGCAAGTGAATTCCAACAAACTAAAGTAAGTCTCTTTTCCCATCAAGTTATAAAATCTAGGGGGGATGTGAGCCATAATCCACGGATTAAATCTTACATAGATGTTATGGTTCATCTACCAAATAGAGAAACCTCTTCTTTGGAGGGTTTTGGGATAGTTAATCGGTTTAGTCGCCTAGGAATTGATCACCCCTTGGAATGAATTTATTGTTGGTTGTGGAGCCTGATTATCTTCCTGATTCAGAGGTCTTTGTTTTCAGTCGTATTTATACCCCATGAAGACTTTACACCCCGAAAGAATGTACACTCCTCCACGCGAGGGAGTGTAGAGGGGGTTTATCCCCTCTAAGGGTCTGGGGGCAAAAGGACTCCCAGCGGGGGTTCAGGCGCGAAGCCCTCGAAGGAAAAATTGCCTTGTAAATGTATGTTGTAATTTCATTGTAAATCTCGATCGTTCATTATTAGGTCGCAGATCTTACGGTAGAAGTTATGTTAGGGATTTTTCCCTAGAAGGCAACCCTATTTTATGAGGGAAATGTATTATGGTTATGGATCATTGTGAATATTGTATTATGAGGGAGGAGACTGTGAGAGAAAGAAGAGGAAGTAACAATGGGTGTGTTTTAGCTTATAGCCCTTCATTTGTTGGATAATAACAAGGAAAGACCTGGAAATTTCTCTGGTGGACATAGCCCACACTAGGTGAACCACATATATCTGTGTCTCTATTTTATTGTGTATCTTATGTATTTTATTTCCGCATTTGTTTTATTTTATTGCTCTATGATCCTATTTTTCTAACAACTGGTATTCGAGCGAAAGGTAACTCATAGGAAAAGAGGATTCCTGGTTTGAGTGGGAGCAATGGCGGAAGATGGAAAGATTAGGGTCGAGAAATTTAACAGCCAAAACTATCAGTTATGGAAGATGCAGATGGAGGTTTATTTATATCAGAAGGATCTATTCCTACTATTGGGTGAAATAGAAAAAAAGTTGAAGGCCATGAAGGATGAAGAATGGGAGGTTCTTGACAGTAAGGTATTAGGAACGATACACATGAGTTTGGCAGCATCGGTGGCTTTCAATATTTCAAAAGAAAAGACAACGAAGGAGTTTATGGGTAAATTGGCTAAACTGTATGAAAAACCCTCGGCGTCTAATAAGGTATTTCTACTGAAGCGATTATTTAATATGAAGATGTCAGAAGGTGGGTCTTGCAGATCATTTAAATGAATTTAATATGGTTACTAATCAACTAAGTTCTGTAAAAGTGGACTTTGATGATGAGGTCAGGGCTCTTCTAATCTTGTGCTTATTTCCAGAAAGATGGAACGGCTTGGTCATGGTTGTAAGTAACTATGTCTCTGGTTCAAACACTTTAAAATTTGATGATGTTGTTGGTGTTATCCTTAGTGAGGAAATGCAATGGAAAAGCACAGGTGAGAATAGGGGAAGACAAAAGGATAGGGGAAGACAAAAGGATAGAGGAAAGAGCTCAAGGAACCATGGGAATTCTAGGAAGGGTAGATCAAAATCCATATTTGGAAAGATAGAGTGTCGGAATTGTGGAAAGAAAGGACATCTGAAGAAAGACTGCAGAGCTCCAAAGAAACAAAGAGATGGACATCAGGAGAAAAATCAGGAAGCAAATGTAACAGGTGATGTGTTACAAGATGCTTTGATTCTTTCTGTAGATAATATTTATGAGTCTTGGGTAGTGGATTCAGGGGCTTCATTTCATGCCACATCCCATAGGAAACATTTTCTAGATTATGTTCAAGGTGATTTTGGACAGGTTCATTTGGGTGATGATGCACCATGCAAAATTGTTAGAATGGGAAAGGTAAAAGTAAAGCAAAGCAATGGAAACCGATGGTTGTTGAAAGAGGTAAGACATGTTCCAGATCTAAGGAAAAATATAATTTCAACAGGACAGTTGGCAAGTGAAGGTTGTATATCCATATTTACAGATAAGGTGTGGAAGGTCACCAAAGGATCATTAGTGATAGCAAAAGGAGATAAGGTAGGTACATTGTATTTATGTATTGGTAATACTGACTCTTCTATCTCTTTAGCTTCTACATGAGTGGATACAACACTGTGGCATCATAGGCTTGGACACATGAGTGAGAAGGGGATGCAGATACTTCACAAACGAAATTTGTTGCCAGATCTTAAACAAATTGATTTGGATTTCTGTGAGCATTGGTGTTTATGGAAAACAAAAGAGAGTCATATTTCTCAGAGTTGGAAAACAAAAAAAGAGTGAAAGGTT